>JASTWP010001738.1:0-61447 GCA_030770255.1 Temnothorax ravouxi | reverse complement strand
CCTAACCTAACCTAACCTAACCTAACCTAACCTAACCTAACCTAACCTAACCTAACCTAACCTAACCTAACCTAACCTAACCTAACCTAACCTAACCTAACCTAACCTAACCTAACCTAACCTAACCTAACCTAACCTAACCTAACCTAACCTAACCTAACCTAACCTAACCTAACCTAACCTAACCTAACCTAACCTAACCTAACCTAACCTAACCTAACCTAACCTAACCTAACCTAACCTAACCTAACCTAACCTAACCTAACCTAACCTAACCTAACCTAACCTAACCTAACCTAACCTAACCTAACCTAACCTAACCTAACCTAACCTAACCTAACCTAACCTAACCTAACCTAACCTAACCTAACCTAACCTAACCTAACCTAACCTAACCTAACCTAACCTAACCTAACCTAACCTAACCTAACCTAACCTAACCTAACCTAACCTAACCTAACCTAACCTAACCTAACCTAACCTAACCTAACCTAACCTAACCTAACCTAACCTAACCTAACCTAACCTAACCTAACCTAACCTAACCTAACCTAACCTAACCTAACCTAACCTAACCTAACCTAACCTAACCTAACCTAACCTAACCTAACCTAACCTAACCTAACCTAACCTAACCTAACCTAACCTAACCTAACCTAACCTAACCTAACCTAACCTAACCTAACCTAACCTAACCTAACCTAACCTAACCTAACCTAACCTAACCTAACCTAACCTAACCTAACCTAACCTAACCTAACCTAACCTAACCTAACCTAACCTAACCTAACCTAACCTAACCTAACCTAACCTAACCTAACCTAACCTAACCTAACCTAACCTAACCTAACCTAACCTAACCTAACCTAACCTAACCTAACCTAACCTAACCTAACCTAACCTAACCTAACCTAACCTAACCTAACCTAACCTAACCTAACCTAACCTAACCTAACCTAACCTAACCTAACCTAACCTAACCTAACCTAACCTAACCTAACCTAACCTAACCTAACCTAACCTAACCTAACCTAACCTAACCTAACCTAACCTAACCTAACCTAACCTAACCTAACCTAACCTAACCTAACCTAACCTAACCTAACCTAACCTAACCTAACCTAACCTAACCTAACCTAACCTAACCTAACCTAACCTAACCTAACCTAACCTAACCTAACCTAACCTAACCTAACCTAACCTAACCTAACCTAACCTAACCTAACCTAACCTAACCTAACCTAACCTAACCTAACCTAACCTAACCTAACCTAACCTAACCTAACCTAACCTAACCTAACCTAACCTAACCTAACCTAACCTAACCTAACCTAACCTAACCTAACCTAACCTAACCTAACCTAACCTAACCTAACCTAACCTAACCTAACCTAACCTAACCTAACCTAACCTAACCTAACCTAACCTAACCTAACCTAACCTAACCTAACCTAACCTAACCTAACCTAACCTAACCTAACCTAACCTAACCTAACCTAACCTAACCTAACCTAACCTAACCTAACCTAACCTAACCTAACCTAACCTAACCTAACCTAACCTAACCTAACCTAACCTAACCTAACCTAACCTAACCTAACCTAACCTAACCTAACCTAACCTAACCTAACCTAACCTAACCTAACCTAACCTAACCTAACCTAACCTAACCTAACCTAACCTAACCTAACCTAACCTAACCTAACCTAACCTAACCTAACCTAACCTAACCTAACCTAACCTAACCTAACCTAACCTAACCTAACCTAACCTAACCTAACCTAACCTAACCTAACCTAACCTAACCTAACCTAACCTAACCTAACCTAACCTAACCTAACCTAACCTAACCTAACCTAACCTAACCTAACCTAACCTAACCTAACCTAACCTAACCTAACCTAACCTAACCTAACCTAACCTAACCTAACCTAACCTAACCTAACCTAACCTAACCTAACCTAACCTAACCTAACCTAACCTAACCTAACCTAACCTAACCTAACCTAACCTAACCTAACCTAACCTAACCTAACCTAACCTAACCTAACCTAACCTAACCTAACCTAACCTAACCTAACCTAACCTAACCTAACCTAACCTAACCTAACCTAACCTAACCTAACCTAACCTAACCTAACCTAACCTAACCTAACCTAACCTAACCTAACCTAACCTAACCTAACCTAACCTAACCTAACCTAACCTAACCTAACCTAACCTAACCTAACCTAACCTAACCTAACCTAACCTAACCTAACCTAACCTAACCTAACCTAACCTAACCTAACCTAACCTAACCTAACCTAACCTAACCTAACCTAACCTAACCTAACCTAACCTAACCTAACCTAACCTAACCTAACCTAACCTAACCTAACCTAACCTAACCTAACCTAACCTAACCTAACCTAACCTAACCTAACCTAACCTAACCTAACCTAACCTAACCTAACCTAACCTAACCTAACCTAACCTAACCTAACCTAACCTAACCTAACCTAACCTAACCTAACCTAACCTAACCTAACCTAACCTAACCTAACCTAACCTAACCTAACCTAACCTAACCTAACCTAACCTAACCTAACCTAACCTAACCTAACCTAACCTAACCTAACCTAACCTAACCTAACCTAACCTAACCTAACCTAACCTAACCTAACCTAACCTAACCTAACCTAACCTAACCTAACCTAACCTAACCTAACCTAACCTAACCTAACCTAACCTAACCTAACCTAACCTAACCTAACCTAACCTAACCTAACCTAACCTAACCTAACCTAACCTAACCTAACCTAACCTAACCTAACCTAACCTAACCTAACCTAACCTAACCTAACCTAACCTAACCTAACCTAACCTAACCTAACCTAACCTAACCTAACCTAACCTAACCTAACCTAACCTAACCTAACCTAACCTAACCTAACCTAACCTAACCTAACCTAACCTAACCTAACCTAACCTAACCTAACCTAACCTAACCTAACCTAACCTAACCTAACCTAACCTAACCTAACCTAACCTAACCTAACCTAACCTAACCTAACCTAACCTAACCTAACCTAACCTAACCTAACCTAACCTAACCTAACCTAACCTAACCTAACCTAACCTAACCTAACCTAACCTAACCTAACCTAACCTAACCTAACCTAACCTAACCTAACCTAACCTAACCTAACCTAACCTAACCTAACCTAACCTAACCTAACCTAACCTAACCTAACCTAACCTAACCTAACCTAACCTAACCTAACCTAACCTAACCTAACCTAACCTAACCTAACCTAACCTAACCTAACCTAACCTAACCTAACCTAACCTAACCTAACCTAACCTAACCTAACCTAACCTAACCTAACCTAACCTAACCTAACCTAACCTAACCTAACCTAACCTAACCTAACCTAACCTAACCTAACCTAACCTAACCTAACCTAACCTAACCTAACCTAACCTAACCTAACCTAACCTAACCTAACCTAACCTAACCTAACCTAACCTAACCTAACCTAACCTAACCTAACCTAACCTAACCTAACCTAACCTAACCTAACCTAACCTAACCTAACCTAACCTAACCTAACCTAACCTAACCTAACCTAACCTAACCTAACCTAACCTAACCTAACCTAACCTAACCTAACCTAACCTAACCTAACCTAACCTAACCTAACCTAACCTAACCTAACCTAACCTAACCTAACCTAACCTAACCTAACCTAACCTAACCTAACCTAACCTAACCTAACCTAACCTAACCTAACCTAACCTAACCTAACCTAACCTAACCTAACCTAACCTAACCTAACCTAACCTAACCTAACCTAACCTAACCTAACCTAACCTAACCTAACCTAACCTAACCTAACCTAACCTAACCTAACCTAACCTAACCTAACCTAACCTAACCTAACCTAACCTAACCTAACCTAACCTAACCTAACCTAACCTAACCTAACCTAACCTAACCTAACCTAACCTAACCTAACCTAACCTAACCTAACCTAACCTAACCTAACCTAACCTAACCTAACCTAACCTAACCTAACCTAACCTAACCTAACCTAACCTAACCTAACCTAACCTAACCTAACCTAACCTAACCTAACCTAACCTAACCTAACCTAACCTAACCTAACCTAACCTAACCTAACCTAACCTAACCTAACCTAACCTAACCTAACCTAACCTAACCTAACCTAACCTAACCTAACCTAACCTAACCTAACCTAACCTAACCTAACCTAACCTAACCTAACCTAACCTAACCTAACCTAACCTAACCTAACCTAACCTAACCTAACCTAACCTAACCTAACCTAACCTAACCTAACCTAACCTAACCTAACCTAACCTAACCTAACCTAACCTAACCTAACCTAACCTAACCTAACCTAACCTAACCTAACCTAACCTAACCTAACCTAACCTAACCTAACCTAACCTAACCTAACCTAACCTAACCTAACCTAACCTAACCTAACCTAACCTAACCTAACCTAACCTAACCTAACCTAACCTAACCTAACCTAACCTAACCTAACCTAACCTAACCTAACCTAACCTAACCTAACCTAACCTAACCTAACCTAACCTAACCTAACCTAACCTAACCTAACCTAACCTAACCTAACCTAACCTAACCTAACCTAACCTAACCTAACCTAACCTAACCTAACCTAACCTAACCTAACCTAACCTAACCTAACCTAACCTAACCTAACCTAACCTAACCTAACCTAACCTAACCATACCCGACTCGCCCTGACTTCTCTGACTTTGTCCTGACCGTTCTGACTCCGTCCCGTTCTGACTCCGTCCTGACCGTTCTGACTCCGTCCCGTTCTGACTCCGTCCTGACCCCGTTCTGACCCGGTTAGGACGGGTCAAGACGTCGAAAAAAGGGTCGAAAAAGGGGGGTCCAAAACGCGTTTCTCGACATTTAGAGTCGCCTGGCATAGGTCCTGGGAGGGCCATTTTTCCAAACTTTTCCCTTGTTGGAACTTAGAAAAAATTCGAAAAAAATCCAAAAAAAGTGTCAAAACAGTAGGGTCCAAAACGCGTTTCTCGACATTTGAAATCACCTGGCATAGGTCCTGGGAGAGCGATTTTTCAATGGTCCACCCTTGGAACTTAGAAAAATTCAGCTTCAACCCCCTCGTCCAAGTATACAGAGCCCGAACGGGGGGTGGTAGGGGGATGGGTCCTGGGGGGATGGATAGTCCTCCTCGAGGGGGTCAACTTTCCCTCAGACCCCATCCCCCTACCTCCCCCCCCTTAGGAGCTACAGTCCAAAGAAAAAACAGCCCCTTAAAGGGGTGGTCGGAGAGGGGTGGGACCTGGGCCACTTTTCGTGTCGTCAATTTATCTATGAGAATCCGTCATAAAAAAAATGGCCGAAATTTTCAAAAATTCATAACTCCTGAACGGAGGGGGGTAGGGGGGTGGCTCCAACGGGGATGGACGCGTCTCGTCGAGGACTACATTCGGTCCTCAGACCCCAACCCCCTACCTCCCCTCCTTCAAAAGTTACAGCCGAAAAACCAAAATCCGCCATAACTGCCCCATGAAGGAGGGGTGGGGGAGGGGCGGGACCATGCCCAAAATCCGTTTCATCAATTTATCCAACGATCCATGCAATAAAACATTTTTGCACATTCGACCAAAGTCTATAACCTAACCTAACCTAACCTAACCTAACCTAACCATACCCGACTCGCCCTGACTTCTCTGACTTTGTCCTGACCGTTCTGACTCCGTCCCGTTCTGACTCCGTCCTGACCGTTCTGACTCCGTCCCGTTCTGACTCCGTCCTGACCCCGTTCTGACCCGGTTAGGACGGGTCAAGACGTCGAAAAAAGGGTCGAAAAAGGGGGGTCCAAAACGCGTTTCTCGACATTTAGAGTCGCCTGGCATAGGTCCTGGGAGGGCCATTTTTCCAAACTTTTCCCTTGTTGGAACTTAGAAAAAATTCGAAAAAAATCCAAAAAAAGTGTCAAAACAGTAGGGTCCAAAACGCGTTTCTCGACATTTGAAATCACCTGGCATAGGTCCTGGGAGAGCGATTTTTCAATGGTCCACCCTTGGAACTTAGAAAAATTCAGCTTCAACCCCCTCGTCCAAGTATACAGAGCCCGAACGGGGGGTGGTAGGGGGATGGGTCCTGGGGGGATGGATAGTCCTCCTCGAGGGGGTCAACTTTCCCTCAGACCCCATCCCCCTACCTCCCCCCCCTTAGGAGCTACAGTCCAAAGAAAAAAACAGCCCCTTAAAGGGGTGGTCGGAGAGGGGTGGGACCTGGGCCACTTTTCGTGTCGTCAATTTATCTATGAGAATCCGTCATAAAAAAAATGGCCGAAATTTTCAAAAATTCATAACTCCTGAACGGAGGGGGGTAGGGGGGTGGCTCCAACGGGGATGGACGCGTCTCGTCGAGGACTACATTCGGTCCTCAGACCCCAACCCCCTACCTCCCCTCCTTCAAAAGTTACAGCCGAAAAACCAAAATCCGCCATAACTGCCCCATGAAGGAGGGGTGGGGGAGGGGCGGGACCATGCCCAAAATCCGTTTCATCAATTTATCCAACGATCCATGCAATAAAACATTTTTGCACATTCGACCAAAGTCTATAACCTAACCTAACCATACCCGACTCGCCCTGACTTCTCTGACTTTGTCCTGACCGTTCTGACTCCGTCCCGTTCTGACTCCGTCCTGACCGTTCTGACTCCGTCCCGTTCTGACTCCGTCCTGACCCCGTTCTGACCCGGTTAGGACGGGTCAAGGACGTCGAAAAAAGGGTCGAAAAAGGGGGGTCCAAAACGCGTTTCTCGACATTTAGAGTCGCCTGGCATAGGTCCTGGGAGGGCCATTTTTCCAAACTTTTCCCTTGTTGGAACTTAGAAAAAATTCGAAAAAAATCCAAAAAAAGTGTCAAAACAGTAGGGTCCAAAACGCGTTTCTCGACATTTGAAATCACCTGGCATAGGTCCTGGGAGAGCGATTTTTCAATGGTCCACCCTTGGAACTTAGAAAAATTCAGCTTCAACCCCCTCGTCCAAGTATACAGAGCCCGAACGGGGGGTGGTAGGGGGATGGGTCCTGGGGGGATGGATAGTCCTCCTCGAGGGGGTCAACTTTCCCTCAGACCCCATCCCCCTACCTCCCCCCCCTTAGGAGCTACAGTCCAAAGAAAAAACAGCCCCTTAAAGGGGTGGTCGGAGAGGGGTGGGACCTGGGCCACTTTTCGTGTCGTCAATTTATCTATGAGAATCCGTCATAAAAAAAATGGCCGAAATTTTCAAAAATTCATAACTCCTGAACGGAGGGGGGTAGGGGGGTGGCTCCAACGGGGATGGACGCGTCTCGTCGAGGACTACATTCGGTCCTCAGACCCCAACCCCCTACCTCCCCTCCTTCAAAAGTTACAGCCGAAAAACCAAAATCCGCCATAACTGCCCCATGAAGGAGGGGTGGGGGAGGGGCGGGGACCATGCCCAAAATCCGTTTCATCAATTTATCCAACGATCCATGCAATAAAACATTTTTGCACATTCGACCAAAGTCTATACTAACCTAACCATACCCGACTCGCCCTGACTTCTCTGACTTTGTCCTGACCGTTCTGACTCCGTCCCGTTCTGACTCCGTCCTGACCGTTCTGACTCCGTCCCGTTCTGACTCCGTCCTGACCCCGTTCTGACCCGGTTAGGACGGGTCAAGACGTCGAAAAAAGGGTCGAAAAAGGGGGGTCCAAAACGCGTTTCTCGACATTTAGAGTCGCCTGGCATAGGTCCTGGGAGGGCCATTTTTCCAAACTTTTCCCTTGTTGGAACTTAGAAAAAATTCGAAAAAAATCCAAAAAAAGTGTCAAAACAGTAGGGTCCAAAACGCGTTTCTCGACATTTGAAATCACCTGGCATAGGTCCTGGGAGAGCGATTTTTCAATGGTCCACCCTTGGAACTTAGAAAAATTCAGCTTCAACCCCCTCGTCCAAGTATACAGAGCCCGAACGGGGGGTGGTAGGGGGATGGGTCCTGGGGGGATGGATAGTCCTCCTCGAGGGGGTCAACTTTCCCTCAGACCCCATCCCCCTACCTCCCCCCCCTTAGGAGCTACAGTCCAAAGAAAAAACAGCCCCCTTAAAGGGGTGGTCGGAGAGGGGTGGGACCTGGGCCACTTTTCGTGTCGTCAATTTATCTATGAGAATCCGTCATAAAAAAAAATGGCCGAAATTTTCAAAAATTCATAACTCCTGAACGGAGGGGGGTAGGGGGGTGGCTCCAACGGGGATGGACGCGTCTCGTCGAGGACTACATTCGGTCCTCAGACCCCAACCCCCTACCTCCCCTCCTTCAAAAGTTACAGCCGAAAAACCAAAATCCGCCATAACTGCCCCATGAAGGAGGGGTGGGGGAGGGGCGGGACCATGCCCAAAATCCGTTTCATCAATTTATCCAACGATCCATGCAATAAAACATTTTTGCACATTCGACCAAAGTCTATAACCTAACCTAACCTAACCTAACCATACCCGACTCGCCCTGACTTCTCTGACTTTGTCCTGACCGTTCTGACTCCGTTCCTCCCGTTCTGACTCCGTCCTGACCGTTCTGACTCCGTCCCGTTCTGACTCCGTCCTGACCCCGTTCTGACCCGGTTAGGACGGGTCAAGGACGTCGAAAAAAGGGTCGAAAAAGGGGGGTCCAAAACGCGTTTCTCGACATTTAGAGTCGCCTGGCATAGGTCCTGGGAGGGCCATTTTTCCAAACTTTTCCCTTGTTGGAACTTAGAAAAAATTCGAAAAAAATCCAAAAAAAGTGTCAAAACAGTAGGGTCCAAAACGCGTTTCTCGACATTTGAAATCACCTGGCATAGGTCCTGGGAGAGCGATTTTTCAATGGTCCACCCTTGGAACTTAGAAAAATTCAGCTTCAACCCCCTCGTCCAAGTATACAGAGCCCGAACGGGGGGTGGTAGGGGGATGGGTCCTGGGGGGATGGATAGTCCTCCTCGAGGGGGTCAACTTTCCCTCAGACCCCATCCCCCTACCTCCCCCCCCTTAGGAGCTACAGTCCAAAGAAAAAACAGCCCCTTAAGGGGTGGTCGGAGAGGGGTGGGACCTGGGCCACTTTTCGTGTCGTCAATTTATCTATGAGAATCCGTCATAAAAAAAATGGCCGAAATTTTCAAAAATTCATAACTCCTGAACGGAGGGGGGTAGGGGGGTGGCTCCAACGGGGATGGACGCGTCTCGTCGAGGACTACATTCGGTCCTCAGACCCCAACCCCCTACCTCCCCTCCTTCAAAAGTTACAGCCGAAAAACCAAAATCCGCCATAACTGCCCCATGAAGGAGGGGTGGGGGAGGGGCGGGACCATGCCCAAAATCCGTTTCATCAATTTATCCAACGATCCATGCAATAAAACATTTTTGCACATTCGACCAAAGTCTATAACCTAACCTAACCTAACCATACCCGACTCGCCCTGACTTCTCTGACTTTGTCCTGACCGTTCTGACTCCGTCCCGTTCTGACTCCGTCCTGACCGTTCTGACTCCGTCCCGTTCTGACTCCGTCCTGACCCCGTTCTGACCCGGTTAGGACGGGTCAGACGTCGAAAAAAAGGGTCGAAAAAGGGGGGTCCAAAACGCGTTTCTCGACATTTAGAGTCGCCTGGCATAGGTCCTGGGAGGGCCATTTTTCCAAACTTTTCCCTTGTTGGAACTTAGAAAAAATTCGAAAAAAATCCAAAAAAAGTGTCAAAACAGTAGGGTCCAAAACGCGTTTCTCGACATTTGAAATCACCTGGCATAGGTCCTGGGAGAGCGATTTTTCAATGGTCCACCCTTGGAACTTAGAAAAATTCAGCTTCAACCCCCTCGTCCAAGTATACAGAGCCCGAACGGGGGGTGGTAGGGGGATGGGTCCTGGGGGGATGGATAGTCCTCCTCGAGGGGGTCAACTTTCCCTCAGACCCCATCCCCCTACCTCCCCCCCCTTAGGAGCTACAGTCCAAAGAAAAAACAGCCCCTTAAAGGGGTGGTCGGAGAGGGGTGGGACCTGGGCCACTTTTCGTGTCGTCAATTTATCTATGAGAATCCGTCATAAAAAAAATGGCCGAAATTTTCAAAAATTCATAACTCCTGAACGGAGGGGGGTAGGGGGGTGGCTCCAACGGGGATGGACGCGTCTCGTCGAGGACTACATTCGGTCCTCAGACCCCAACCCCCTACCTCCCCTCCTTCAAAAGTTACAGCCGAAAAACCAAAATCCGCCATAACTGCCCCATGAAGGAGGGGTGGGGGAGGGGCGGGACCATGCCCAAAATCCGTTTCATCAATTTATCCAACGATCCATGCAATAAAACATTTTTGCACATTCGACCAAAGTCTATAACCTAACCTAACCTAACCTAACCTATAACCTAACCATACCCGACTCGCCCTGACTTCTCTGACTTTGTCCTGACCGTTCTGACTCCGTCCCGTTCTGACTCCGTCCTGACCGTTCTGACTCCGTCCCGTTCTGACTCCGTCCTGACCCCGTTCTGACCCGGTTAGGACGGGTCAGACGTCGAAAAAAGGGTCGAAAAAAGGGGGGTCCAAAACGCGTTTCTCGACATTTCAGAGTCGCCTTGACATAGGTCATGGAAGAGCCATTTTTCCAAACTTTTCCCTTGTTGGAACTTAGAAAAAATTCGAAAAAAATCCAAAAAAAGTGTCAAAACATGTAGGGGTCCAAAACGCGTTTCTCGACATTTGAAATCACCTGGCATAGGTCCTGGGAGAGTGATTTTTCAATGGCCACCCTTGGAACTTAGAAAAATTCAGCTTCAACCCCCTCGTCCAAGTATACAGAGACCGAACGGGGGGTGGTAGGGGGATGGGTCCTGGGGGGATGGATAGTCCTCCTCGAGGGGGTCAACTTTCCCTCAGACCCCACCCCTCTAGCTCCCCCCCCTTAAAAGCTACAGCAGAAAAACAAAAAGTGCCAAATCAACCCCTTGAAGGGATGATCGGAGGGGGTGGGACCGTGGCCACTTTTCGAGTCGTGTAAAATCTAATTAGGTTCCGTCATAAAAAAAATGGCGAAAATTTCAAAAATTCATAACTCCTGAACGGAGGGGGGTAGGGGGGTGGTTCCAACGGGGATGGACGCGTCTCGTCGAGGACTACATTCGGTCCTCAGACCCCAACCCCCTACCTCCATCCCCTTAGAAGTTACAGCCGAAAAACGAAAATCCGCCATGGCCGCCCCGTGAAGGAGGGGTGGGGGAGGGGTGGGACCATGGCCAGAATCCGTTTCATCTAAAATCTCGTTGATCCATGCAATAAAATAAAATTGCAATTCATAAAAACCTTGTAACCTAACCTAACCATACCCGACTCGCCCTGACTTCTCTGACTTTGTCCTGACCGTTCTGACTCCGTCCTGACCGTTCTGACTCCGTCCCGTTCTGACTCCGTCCTGACCGTTCTGACTCCGTCCCGTTCTGACTCCGTCCTGACCCCGTTCTGACCCGGTTAGGACGGGTCAAGACGTCGAAAAAAGGGTCGAAAAAGGGGGGTCCAAAACGCGTTTCTCGACATTTAGAGTCGCCTGGCATAGGTCCTGGGAGGGCCATTTTTCCAAACTTTTCCCTTGTTGGAACTTAGAAAAAATTCGAAAAAAATCCAAAAAAAGTGTCAAAACAGTAGGGTCCAAAACGCGTTTCTCGACATTTGAAATCACCTGGCATAGGTCCTGGGAGAGCGATTTTTCAATGGTCCACCCTTGGAACTTAGAAAAATTCAGCTTCAACCCCCTCGTCCAAGTATACAGAGCCTAAGGGGGGGGTGCGGGGGGGATGGGACCTGGGGGGATGGATAGTCCTCCTCGAGGGGGTCAACTTTCCCTCAGACCCCACCCCCCTACCTCCCCCCCCTTAAAAGCTACGGTCGAAAAACAAAAAGTGCCAAATCAACCCCTTGAAGGGGTGGTCGGAGGGGGGTGGGACCTGGGCCAAAGTTCGAATCGTTAAAAAGCGATTCGTGTTTCGTCATAAAAAAAAATGGCGAAAATTTCAAAAATTCATAACTCCTGAACGGAGGGGGGTAGGGGGGTGGTTCCAACGGGGATGGACGCGTCTCGTCGAGGACTACATTCGGTCCTCAGACCCCAACCCCCTACCTCCATCCCCTTAGAAGTTACAGCCCAAAAACGAAAAATCGTCATTTTCACCCCCTGAAGGAGGGGTGGGGGAGGGGCGGGACCATGGCCAGAATCCGTTTCATAAAAAAGCGATTCGATATATGTAATAAAAAAATTTTCAAAAAGTTGGTCCGCCTCGGGAAAACCATTAACCTAACCTAACCTAACCTAACCTAACCTAACCTAACCTAACCTAACCTAACCTAACCTAACCTAACCTAACCTAACCTAACCATACCCGACTCGCCCTGACTTCTCTGACTTTGTCCTGACCGTTCTGACTCCGTCCCGTTCTGACTCCGTCCTGACCGTTCTGACTCCGTCCCGTTCTGACTCCGTCCTGACCCCGTTCTGACCCGGTTAGGACGGGTCAAGACGTCGAAAAAAGGGTCGAAAAAGGGGGGTCCAAAACGCGTTTCTCGACATTTAGAGTCGCCTGGCATAGGTCCTGGGAGGGCCATTTTTCCAAACTTTTCCCTTGTTGGAACTTAGAAAAAATTCGAAAAAAATCCAAAAAAAGTGTCAAAACAGTAGGGTCCAAAACGCGTTTCTCGACATTTGAAATCACCTGGCATAGGTCCTGGGAGAGCGATTTTTCAATGGTCCACCCTTGGAACTTAGAAAAATTCAGCTTCAACCCCCTCGTCCAAGTATACAGAGCCTAAGGGGGGGGTGCGGGGGGGATGGGACCTGGGGGGATGGATAGTCCTCCTCGAGGGGGTCAACTTTCCCTCAGACCCCACCCCCCTACCTCCCCCCCCTTAAAAGCTACGGTCGAAAAACAAAAAGTGCCAAATCAACCCCTTGAAGGGGTGGTCGGAGGGGGGTGGGACCTGGGCCAAAGTTCGAATCGTTAAAAAGCGATTCGTGTTTCGTCATAAAAAAAAATGGCGAAAATTTCAAAAATTCATAACTCCTGAACGGAGGGGGGTAGGGGGGTGGTTCCAACGGGGATGGACGCGTCTCGTCGAGGACTACATTCGGTCCTCAGACCCCAACCCCCTACCTCCATCCCCTTAGAAGTTACAGCCCAAAAACGAAAAATCGTCATTTTCACCCCCTGAAGGAGGGGTGGGGGAGGGGCGGGACCATGGCCAGAATCCGTTTCATAAAAAAGCGATTCGATATATGTAATAAAAAAATTTTCAAAAAGTTGGTCCGGGAATAACCTAACCTAACCTAACCTAACCTAACCTAACCTAACCTAACCTAACCTAACCTAACCTAACCTAACCTAACCTAACCTAACCTAACCTAACCTAACCTAACCTAACCTAACCTAACCTAACCTAACCTAACCTAACCTAACCTAACCTAACCTAACCTAACCTAACCTAACCTAACCTAACCTAACCTAACCTAACCTAACCTAACCTAACCTAACCTAACCTAACCTAACCTAACCTAACCTAACCTATAACCTAACCATACCCGACTCGCCCTGACTTCTCTGACTTTGTCCTGACCGTTCTGACTCCGTCCCGTTCTGACTCCGTCCTGACCGTTCTGACTCCGTCCCGTTCTGACTCCGTCCTGACCCCGTTCTGACCCGGTTAGGACGGGTCAAGACGTCGAAAAAAGGGTCGAAAAAGGGGGGTCCAAAACGCGTTTCTCGACATTTAGAGTCGCCTGGCATAGGTCCTGGGAGGGCCATTTTTCCAAACTTTTCCCTTGTTGGAACTTAGAAAAAATTCGAAAAAAATCCAAAAAAAGTGTCAAAACAGTAGGGTCCAAAACGCGTTTCTCGACATTTGAAATCACCTGGCATAGGTCCTGGGAGAGCGATTTTTCAATGGTCCACCCTTGGAACTTAGAAAAATTCAGCTTCAACCCCCTCGTCCAAGTATACAGAGCCGAACGGGGGGGTGGTAGGGGGATGGGTCCTGGGGGGATGGATAGTCCTCCTCGAGGGGGTCAACTTTCCCTCAGACCCCATCCCCCTACCTCCCCCCCCTTAAGGAGCTACAGTCCAAAGAAAAAAAGTGCCAATCACCCTTAAAGGGGTGGTCGGAGAGGGGTGGGACCTGGGCCACTTTTCGTGTCGTCAATTTATCTATGAGAATTCCGTCATAAAAAAAAATGGCCGAAAATTTTCAAAAATTCATAACTCCTGAACGGAGGGGGGTAGGGGGGTGGCTCCAACGGGGATGGACGCGTCTCGTCGAGGACTACATTCGGTCCTCAGACCCCAACCCCCTACCTCCCCTCCTTCAAAAGTTACAGCCGAAAAACCAAAATCCGCCATAACTGCCCCATGAAGGAGGGGTGGGGGAGGGGCGGGACCATGCCCAAAATCCGTTTCATCAATTTATCCAACGATCCATGCAATAAAACATTTTTGCACATTCGACCAAAGTCTATAACCTAACCTAACCTAACCTAACCTAACCTAACCTAACCTAACCTATAACCTAACCATACCCGACTCGCCCTGACTTCTCTGACTTTGTCCTGACCGTTCTGACTCCGTCCCGTTCTGACTCCGTCCTGACCGTTCTGACTCCGTCCCGTTCTGACTCCGTCCTGACCCCGTTCTGACCCGGTTAGGACGGGTCAAGACGTCGAAAAAAGGGTCGAAAAAGGGGGGTCCAAAACGCGTTTCTCGACATTTAGAGTCGCCTGGCATAGGTCCTGGGAGGGCCATTTTTCCAAACTTTTCCCTTGTTGGAACTTAGAAAAAATTCGAAAAAAATCCAAAAAAAGTGTCAAAACAGTAGGGTCCAAAACGCGTTTCTCGACATTTGAAATCACCTGGCATAGGTCCTGGGAGAGCGATTTTTCAATGGTCCACCCTTGGAACTTAGAAAAATTCAGCTTCAACCCCCTCGTCCAAGTATACAGAGCCCGAACGGGGGGTGGTAGGGGGATGGGTCCTGGGGGGATGGATAGTCCTCCTCGAGGGGGTCAACTTTCCCTCAGACCCCATCCCCCTACCTCCCCCCCCTTAGGAGCTACAGTCCAAAGAAAAAACAGCCCCTTAAAGGGGTGGTCGGAGAGGGGTGGGACCTGGGCCACTTTTCGTGTCGTCAATTTATCTATGAGAATCCGTCATAAAAAAAATGGCCGAAATTTTCAAAAATTCATAACTCCTGAACGGAGGGGGGTAGGGGGGTGGCTCCAACGGGGATGGACGCGTCTCGTCGAGGACTACATTCGGTCCTCAGACCCCAACCCCCTACCTCCCCTCCTTCAAAAGTTACAGCCGAAAAACCAAAATCCGCCATAACTGCCCCATGAAGGAGGGGTGGGGGAGGGGCGGGACCATGCCCAAAATCCGTTTCATCAATTTATCCAACGATCCATGCAATAAAACATTTTTGCACATTCGACCAAAGTCTATAACCTAACCTAACCTAACCTAACCTAACCTAACCTAACCTAACCTAACCTAACCTAACCTAACCTAACCTAACCTAACCTAACCTAACCTAACCTAACCTAACCTAACCTAACCTAACCTAACCTAACCTAACCTAACCTAACCTAACCTAACCTAACCTAACCTAACCTAACCTAACCTAACCTAACCTAACCTAACCTAACCTAACCTAACCTAACCTAACCTAACCTAACCTAACCTAACCTAACCTAACCTAACCTAACCATACCCGACTCGCCCTGACTTCTCTGACTTTGTCCTGACCGTTCTGACTCCGTCCCGTTCTGACTCCGTCCTGACCGTTCTGACTCCGTCCCGTTCTGACTCCGTCCTGACCCCGTTCTGACCCGGTTAGGACGGGTCAAGACGTCGAAAAAAGGGTCGAAAAAGGGGGGTCCAAAACGCGTTTCTCGACATTTAGAGTCGCCTGGCATAGGTCCTGGGAGGGCCATTTTTCCAAACTTTTCCCTTGTTGGAACTTAGAAAAAATTCGAAAAAAATCCAAAAAAAGTGTCAAAACAGTAGGGTCCAAAACGCGTTTCTCGACATTTGAAATCACCTGGCATAGGTCCTGGGAGAGCGATTTTTCAATGGTCCACCCTTGGAACTTAGAAAAATTCAGCTTCAACCCCCTCGTCCAAGTATACAGAGCCCGAACGGGGGGGTGGTAGGGGGATGGGTCCTGGGGGGATGGATAGTCCTCCTCGAGGGGGTCAACTTTCCCTCAGACCCCATCCCCCCTACCTCCCCCCCCTTAGGAAGCTACAGTCCAAAAGAAAAGGCAAATCAGCCCCTTGAAGGGGTGGTCGGAGAGGGGTGGGACCTGGGCCACTTTTCGTGTCGTCAATTTATCTATGAGAATCCGTCATAAAAAAAATGGCCGAAATTTTCAAAAATTCATAACTCCTGAACGGAGGGGGGTAGGGGGGTGGCTCCAACGGGGATGGACGCGTCTCGTCGAGGACTACATTCGGTCCTCAGACCCCAACCCCCTACCTCCCCTCCTTCAAAAGTTACAGCCGAAAAACCAAAATCCGCCATAACTGCCCCATGAAGGAGGGGTGGGGGAGGGGCGGGACCATGCCCAAAATCCGTTTCATCAATTTATCCAACGATCCATGCAATAAAACATTTTTGCACATTCGACCAAAGTCTATAACCTAACCTAACCTAACCTAACCTAACCTAACCTAACCTAACCTATAACCTAACCATACCCGACTCGCCCTGACTTCTCTGACTTTGTCCTGACCGTTCTGACTCCGTCCCGTTCTGACTCCGTCCTGACCGTTCTGACTCCGTCCCGTTCTGACTCCGTCCTGACCCCGTTCTGACCCGGTTAGGACGGGTCAAGACGTCGAAAAAAAGGGTCGAAAAAGGGGGGTCCAAAACGCGTTTCTCGACATTTAGAGTCGCCTGGCATAGGTCCTGGGAGGGCCATTTTTCCAAACTTTTCCCTTGTTGGAACTTAGAAAAAATTCGAAAAAAATCCAAAAAAAGTGTCAAAACAGTAGGGTCCAAAACGCGTTTCTCGACATTTGAAATCACCTGGCATAGGTCCTGGGAGAGCGATTTTTCAATGGTCCACCCTTGGAACTTAGAAAAATTCAGCTTCAACCCCCTCGTCCAAGTATACAGAGCCCGAACGGGGGGTGGTAGGGGGATGGGTCCTGGGGGGATGGATAGTCCTCCTCGAGGGGGTCAACTTTCCCTCAGACCCCATCCCCCTACCTCCCCCCCCTTAGGAGCTACAGTCCAAAGAAAAAACAGCCCCTTAAAGGGGTGGTCGGAGAGGGGTGGGACCTGGGCCACTTTTCGTGTCGTCAATTTATCTATGAGAATCCGTCATAAAAAAAATGGCCGAAATTTTCAAAAATTCATAACTCCTGAACGGAGGGGGGTAGGGGGGTGGCTCCAACGGGGATGGACGCGTCTCGTCGAGGACTACATTCGGTCCTCAGACCCCAACCCCCTACCTCCCCTCCTTCAAAGTTACAGCCGAAAAACCAAAATCCGCCATAACTGCCCCATGAAGGAGGGGTGGGGGAGGGGCGGGACCATGCCCAAAATCCGTTTCATCAATTTATCCAACGATCCATGCAATAAAACATTTTTGCACATTCGACCAAAGTAACCTAACCTAACCTAACTAACCTAACCTAACCTAAACCTACCCTAACCTAACCTAACTAACCTAACCTCACCTAACCATGACCCAGTCTCAAATGGGTGATTTCGGACAGTCCTGACCATTAAAGTGCTGTCAAAGCTGTTCTGACCATTGAATGTTTTTTTTTTTTTTTCAATTTGTCAATTTTGCAATTTGACAACAAAAAAAAAAAAAAAAAACGGTTAGGACGGTAATGGTTATGCCGGTCAGGACGGGAAGTAGTCAGGACGAAAATGGTTGGGACGAGTCAGGAAGTAGCCAGGACGAAAATGGTTGGGACGAGTCAAGTCAGAACGCGAGTCAAGTCAGAACGAGTCAAGTCAGAACGAGTCAGGTTTCAGAACAAGTCAAATTTAAAAAAAAAATATATAATTATATAATTAAATTAAATATAAACAAACAAAATAAATATATATATATATATATCTATATATATAAAGGAAGATGTCCTGACTCACTCACTCATCAACGCCCAGCCCAAACCCCTGAACCGAATTTTGATCAAAAGTATATGAAATAGGGGTAGAATTTTCCGGGGAGTTCCACTAAGAAGGGATTTTTAGAAATTCGAGCTCTAACGGGGTGAAAAGGAGTAAAACGTGTTTTCACGGATTCTTTAATATCGCCCAGCCTAAACCCTTGAACTGAATTTTTATCGAAAGTATATGAAATAGGGGTAGAATTTTCCGGAGAGTGCTACTATGTGTATAGTTTTTTGTTAATAATTTTCTGGAAACCGATTTTTTTAATTTTTCCAATTTTTTAGTTCAAAGAATTAACCGAATTTTTATCAAAAGTATATGAAGAGAGAGAGAGAGAGAGAGAGAGAGAGAGAGAGAGAGAGAGAGAGATTATTTGCGTGTCTTACTACACATGTACTCCGGGGCGAAGCCCGGGTAACCAGCTAGTATAAAACAACCTAGCTTCCGAAGCGCGGATCTAGCTCGCGGCTGGTCAGGGTTCGGAGTAGGCGCGGAGGAAGACACAAGACTCGGTTAACAGAGAAAATATAACAACGTTTATTTGACTAAGTCCCTGCACAATACATGGGTCTGATCGCGTGGATGTCGCGGCGATATAATGTGTCGCGAGATCGCGGAGTATCGGGGTATTTACAAAGGTCGCGGGTTGACGTGATTTACAATGGTCGCGGAATATGTACAAACGGTGTGATATATAGTCGTGGAGTGTCGGAGCTATTTACAAAGGTCGCGGGTTGACACGAATAACGGCGCGGTAAGATATGCCGAGAGATCGCGGAGTGGCGGCGATACAGTAAGTCGGGTATCGACGGTACGTGTAGATTTCGCGGGCGCGGGTATCGACGATAGGTACAGAGATCGCGCGGCGCGGGACGCGCGAAATCGAGCGGCCAAGATCCTTGGCGGATATACAGAGCACTCTTTATATCCGGTCGCCTCGACAGGCGGAGGCGGAAGGCGACGCCGGGTGGCCAAGAGCCTTGGCGGGTAAGAGAAACGCTCTCTTACCCTGGTTCACTCCGGGTACGGGTTCGTGGATGGAAGTTCGAATCAATCGCCTAGATACGTCACTTGGCAGAGCCAGAGAATACTCTCTACCTCCTGATTGTTCGGATTGGATTTCGGGATCCGTGAGCAGCGGAGAACTGGTCGGGTCGGTTTGCTGGCTCACGGCGGAATCTCATTGTTTTAAACAATTTCGCGGCTTATATACCCGTGGCGTAGTGTCGGCGTGGCGGGGGTATGCGCGTCGGCAATCGCGAGCGCCGGGCCGGAGCGGCGGGTTGGTCGGGAGTTTACGGCGTCCCGACGCTGCGATTGCGTTCGGCGCCGCTCGGCGCTCCGAGTCGGTCGCCGCGGTAAGTCCGTTCGCGGACTTGTACGCGGGAATCGCTGTTTAAAAATGGGCACACCGTGCCCTGTCTCGCCCGGCGGATGGTCGGCCGGGCGGCATCCGGCTGATGCTCGCCGGGAATGATGCGTTTTCGGGGCGCATCGTTACAAGTATAATATATATATATATAATTGATGATTAAGAATTGATAATCGATAATTGAGAATGAGAATTGAGTATTGATAATTGATAATTAAGAATTGAGTATTGATAGTTGATAATTGAGAATTGAGAATTAAATTAAATTAATAATAGGAAAAAAAAAATGTATAATTGAAAATTGTAAATTGAGAATTGAGAATTAAGAATTGGGAATTGAGAATTGAGAATTGATATACATATATACAACTCTAGTCAGGCCTCAGTTTCACGCGGTGCTCAGCGCACACGTACACGCGCCAGCAGAATTTTTTTTTTTTGTCCCGTGGTCGCTATATATACATATGTCGACACACGCATAAGCGGCAAGCGCGTATCGTACATGTGACACTTGAAGCACGGAGCCGAGCGAGCAGGGATAGGAAAAATAGTACACTATAATTTAAAAAAATATATATATATATAATTTAGCGTGTTTAGCGCAAATCAGACGATTATGTATGCATGTGTCTATATGCCGCAGGACATCGTTCCTGATGGTGCTTGACGCCACGCACTTGTGTGCGGCATGAGTATCATCTGTCACACACATGCTATCGAAGCCGTCGACATTGCATGAGCCAGCGTCATTAAAGTCATAATTATATATTATGCGTGCGTGCGTGCGTGCGTGTGCGTGCTTAATCAGATCTTAGTTCAAGACAGTCTTAAGTAATATCTTGAGATGCTAATACGGCTCTGTAATTGATTAACATGACATCTTTAGATTGTACTTAGGATGGTTTTAAATATAAGAACCGACTATGAATGCTGGCCTTAGAATTAATTTTAATTATTTAGAAGTTACCCGTTACAAGTTGGAACTAATTTCAAGTATTTTAAGTTAATTTCAAGTATTTACAAGTCACCCGGTATTATTTGAAGCAATTTTGGAAATTTAAAAGCCGCCCAGTGGCCAAACCCTCTCTTTTGTGCGTGCGTGTGTGTGCGTGTGCGTGCGCGTGCGTGCGTGCGTGCGTGCGTGCGTGCGTGCGTGCGTGCGTGCGTGTGCGTGCTTCATCAGATCTTAGTTCAAGACCGTCTTAAGTAATATCTTGAGATGCTAATACGGCTCTGTAATTGATTAATGACATCTTCAGATTGTACTTAGGATGATGGTTTTAAATATAAGAACCGACTATGAATGCTGGGCCTTAGAATTAATTTTAATTATTTAGAAGTTACCCGGTACAAGTTGGAATTAATTTCAAGTATTTTAAAGTTAATTTCAAGTATTTACAAGTCACCCGGTATTATTTAAAGCAATTTTGGAAATTTAGAAGCCGCCCAGTGGCTTTGGTAATAATCTTGGAGTTTTTGGAGCACTCGAGAAATTTTTGATATATTTTGCTGTACGCTCCTGGCTACCAAGTCGATTTACTAAGTTGACTTACCACTCTACAATCTCTGTAATCTTTGTTTTTTTTTCGTCCATTTCGTGTAAAGCGGGAAACACAGGCTTTTGCATAACGCATAAAGACTATAAAGCTATATCCACACAAACTTGCATAAGCCCATAAACATAAGCATAAGAGAATTGATTGGTCCATATGCATGTGCATAAGGAAATAGACCAATCTGTTTCTTTATGCATATGGTTATGCACCTATGCAAGTTTGTCTGGATAGACCTTAATTCACAAAATGCATAGCGTAGCATAAGCATAGCACAAGACCTGCTGGACCAATGAGCATCCAACATAATGTCGCCATATTAATTTACGTAAGATGTTCATTGGTCCAGCGGTCTTGAGCTATGCTTGTGCGACGTTATGCATTTTGTGTGTGACGGCCTTGATACGTAAGCTCAAGAAAATTGATTGGTTTATTTCTTTATACACATGTGTATAAACCAATCAATTTTTTTTTGCTTATGCATTATGCGTTGTGCAGAAGTTTGTGGTCCCCGCTTAAAAGAATTCTATGGCTGCGTTTTGCCGAACCTCCGCTAGCTAAGCCGCTAGGTAGCAATTGAATGTGATTCGTTCTTATCTACGGATCCAACCAATCACACTTAATTGCTATTCAACACTCTTCTCCGTCGGATATACTTGTTGTAACTCGTATCATACAAATATATTCAGTTAGTTATGGTAGAAACACGAGCGTATCTAATTTCGATCGTACTCTTGTAATTAACCAAACAAGGACAGATGCCTCTCGTTGGACAAGGACAGATGTAGATGTGTCGTATAACGTGGAAAACAGGACTAGAAATGTTGACATTATCAACATCAAGTTCGGCCTTGGCTATAATATCCCAAGTATGATCCTCAAGCCTTGTGTACACGATACTAGAAATTGGTCCGAGTTTCGGATCAAGCCAATTAACTTGCAGCTCTTACAGAAAAGCAGCAGTTTCATTGGCTTGGACCGAAACTCGGACCAATTTCTAGTATCGTGTACACAAGGCTCAAGACGCCATTAACCAATCACAGAGTTGTATCAGCATCTTAAAGACCATCGCACGTAACAAAGTTTCAGTCATAATCGTAAAGCCGTAAGAAAATGGACCAATCACAGTCGATTATTCTTCTCGAGCTCGAGGAATAATCGAGTGTGATTGGTACATTTTCTTACGGCTTTACGAATACGACTAGAAATCCTTTGTTACGTGCAATGGCCTTGAGAACCAACTATGAATACCGGCCTTAAAGTTTCGCAAGTCGTGAGTCATATAACATCTCAGTATTTAATCGTATCATACGCGTATAGTAGCTGAGACGATTTGATTGGCTGACGCAAGTTACGCATACGCATCTTACGCCCCATGTGAAACCAGCCTAACATTATTGCACGTGCCTACGACTTTACGACTTTACGACTTTACCACTAGGTTCAGCAGTGCGGCAAAGCAATAGAAAACATACTTATTTCTATACAGACTGATTATTGTAACGCGCAAATTATATGTATACGTGTATTATTTATCGTTTTCGCAGCATCGTTGCGGTATCGACAATGTTAACCCTTTGTGTTATATTGTTATTAATAAAAAAAGAATTGTATTTTCATCAAAATTTCAAGTGAAAAACAAGTTAGGTTATTTTAGATTCGTCACGCTTATCTGTTCTCATACGACGTATAGAATATACGACGGCACCGCACCGTCCTTTAAGCACGTAAATCATAAACAAATGTAAAATGCATAGTGAAAGCGAAGAAGAACGTGTATCAGACTTTGAAGAAAATTTTGCAAAAGAATTACATAGTTTGCCTCATATTTTAAAATTTATACGTAAACTACATGACTGTATTAGAAAACAACGCAAGAAAATTGACAAACTGCAAAAGAGACTAAGTGAGCAGGTATATATTTTCACTAAAATGTATATCCTTGTTTTCATCTAATCAACTTTATTTAATGTATGTTTACATATTTTTTTTGTTCTTTAATCTTAATATAAATCACGTCATTTTTCACAGAAACAACAAAACTTGCTCTGTACGAAACCATATATATCCCACTGTGGGATTCAGACGGATCCTTTAGATTTTAATAAATCATTACCACAGGATTGGAGTGTTAGTCATGATGTTGAGTCACTTAGTATAGTGGATCAAGTAAAGCAAGTCGCCGAATCAGCTTTATTACAGACTGGTTTTGTTTATGAGCAAACATCAGGAATGTATTATGATTATAATACTGGATATTATTACTGATACGGTACGTTATGCAGCGTGTACATACATACCTTTATAAACATTATAACTTTGCGATATAGTTTTTCTTACATACAGTATGTGTGTGTGCAAAAAAGAAAAAAAGGACAAGCCTAGAACTCTATTATCATTTTAGAGGCAAGGTTTATATTATGATGGAAACACTGGAATATATTACTACTATGATAAAGCTAGTAATACCTACCAATTCCACAGTCGAGTCTATATAAACGAGACTACTCCTGCAAATCTTCCAACTTGCGAGAAAAAGGAAGAACAAGAAATTGGGAAAGCGTATAAGGTAAATAACATGTATCTAATTTTTCAAATATTTTGTAAAAAAATATTTGAAATTTATCTTAAATTACAGGTTTTGAATGAAATAGATGAATTGATAAAAGGCCTTTCAAATATAACGATTGAAAGATACAAGCGACAAGCTTTAGGTAACTATTCTATGTTTTTAATATGTATACGTATCTCTCTCTCCTTGTAGGATGACGTAAAAAAGCGAAAATTTATAAGTGATGAAGAGAATTTGGAAGATAAAGAAGAAAAAAATAAAGAACCTGAAGAGGGCGAATGTTCGGAAAGTGAAAATGACGATATTTCTGACGAAATTATTCCTGAGGTGTCCACATATAGCGAAAGTGATGGTGAAGAACAAGGTTTATTATTGGTTTATTATTCAATATTTTCTCAATTTTGTTCATTATGTTACCGTAATTATTTTACGTTACGTATGTGTATCTTGACATTTTGTGCCGTAACTCAAAGCAGGCTAAAAAAGAAATGAATAATATAAACTTCAACGAGAGAGAGAGAGAGAGAGAAAGAGAGAATTTTCTTGTAATATTTTTTATTGCGATATATAAAAGTCCGGTACAACACATATTTGTATTAGTACACACACATTCTTTTCATATTATTAATGTTTATTTTAAAAGTACGAATAACATTCGATAATACGCGTAATGTATGTTAAAAGTTAAGTGCGTACGAAAACAGTGTTTAACGTAAATTTTTCACGAATTTTTATAAGAGCGTGGTTTATACTGTGCGTGGGAGGCAAATCGATAAATCTATCTGTCTGCTGCTGACTTTATGTGAGAACGCCAAACTTGACATAAAATTCCAACTATGAAACGTCTACGTAACTTTATAGACTCGTACAGTTAAAATTTTTCTTGTTTTTCAATGGATCAAAAATTCATCTCGTTAAAATTTTTCAACGGATTCAAAATTTATCTTGATGAAACTCAACTCGAGACTCGGTGTACGTGAAGGGAAAGAAAGAAAAAAACATGCAATGTTACATTCACGTCTCGTCGAGCTAAACGTGATACTATTTTGTATTATTTAATGCAAAAAAATGCTACACGATTCGAAAAATCATATTTATTTCAGATTTAGCGAAAGGTTATCCACCGTGTATGAGAATTATCGTCAAGGAAACAGATTTGGCAGAGTTAAACGTGGGCTCCCTTTTTCTCGTGACGTGTACGGGAGGTTCCCTAGGTCGACAGGGGGATCATTCGGTGCTGATACCGGATATAAATATTAGCAAGGTATATCGATAAGAGATTAAGTCTAAAGTTTCATCTTTGTACTTGATTCGTTTCTCATTGCACGGCGTTTCGTATAATTGTATATTATTGTACTTGCAGTATCACGCACGTTTTGTGTACGATGAAACTGAAAAACAGTATCGAGTAATAGATTCTGGTTCGAGAAATGGTACATTTATAAACGGCATAAGGTTGTCGGTAGCTAAACGGGAATCTGAACCTTACAAAATAACGCATGGATCAGTTATAAAAGTTAGGCGGGACGAAATTACTGTGCCATATTCATGATGGAAACGAAACGTGTGGCCATTGCGAACCGGGTCTTGTTCAACGAGACGTCAACCTCAATGAAAATAAAACTTCGAAGACGAAACTTCATAAGGAAGAGTTGCGACGTCTGAAACACAAATTCGGAATTGAAAAGGATAACGTTGTGTCTAGCAGTCACGTAGCTTCAGGTTATCGAGATAGAGCGCAAGCTAGGCGGCAGCACGTAGGTTCCTCGGATCCTTATGCTAAGACGCAACAAAGTTCCGTTCACACGTAAGTCGTACGACTTGTAAATGTAAACGAGAGAGCGCCGTCGCGCATCCCGAAGAAGCAAAGTAGACAGCGCGCGTCTTGTGTAAATAAATTAACTTCTAGTAAGAATATTACCTTTGTCATAGATCAATAACCAAGGACAATAAAGGATTCAAGTTGCTCTCGAAGATGGGTTGGTCCGAAGGTCGCTCCTTGGGCAAAGATGGAGATGGAAGGACAGAGCCCGTGAGTTTTTTCTCTTACCGTATTACATTATTATACTTGGCTTACTTTACGTATCACACGGTGATACGTGCAACGCGTATAAAAGATTCAAAATCTTTTTGCGTTCGTAATCTTAAAAATAGACGTTCATATTTTTCTTGCAAAAGAGCTAAAACTAAAAATTTCACTTAAAAAAAATTTGTCACAAACGTTCTTACCAACGTGAAGATGACGTATGATAAAGAACGCCAAAGCTTACGCGTAGATATCACACAGTAATAATACGCAATAATTTGGCAAAGAAACGAAAAAGTACAGCGATAGCGTGGATAGGGCCACAACGTTTCGTTCCATCGTAACGCGGTCGTTGTTGTGGATGTATAAGTACTCGATTCATTAGCCCATCTTTCCTATGTCTGGGTCTGGTCGCATCGCATTATATATCGTATGTACCGATTTAGGCCCTCCAGTTCCTACCCGTCGTCGTGCATTTCGACGGCGACGAAATGAGCGCCATCGGTACGAGTAGAGCATTCGTATGATAACGAGAGTCGCTCTGCGAAATGCGAAATGGCGAGAGAAGAGACAGAGCGCGGATCGCGGATCGTGAACAGGAGAGTAGCGCTCTTGAGTAGCGCTGAGTAGCGCCCCGGAGTAATGAATGCAAATGTATTGAAATCCAACGCATTATTTTGTCTAGACGCATCGTATGCCCCATTGCGTATACCAGGATACGCCGGGATACATCGAAATACATGTCGGCGGTAGTGCCTGTGCACGTAAAAGGATTAAAGGGTGGGATATAAAGGGAGACTGTTATTTTCCCTCGTCTGCACTTGTGTGTCGCCTTCGCAGTCGCGCCTCACCAGACACTATCCATTTGCTCGTTCTGTTGTCCCGCAGCAGCAGTCTCCATCCGCCTTTTTTTCCCAAATTTATCTGCCGTTTCAACCGTTTTTTCCGCTAGATATGTTCATGTATAGTCGCTTGCACTATTTGCTCGTAAAGCAAAACATCCACTGCGTAGGAGAACCAGAGTTGGAGATTATATATTTTTTATATAGAACATGAATATAAGTACGTCTGTAATGGAGGCATCATCTGTTTTAAACATGAAAAGCACAAAATAGAAGATGATATATTGATCCTAAAATTAAGGATGCACACAGCTTGTGTCGCTAAAGATTTTTAAAAACGTGTTCAAAAAATACAGATATTGGATAATGTTGCAAAGCTTGGAACATTAAAAAAGCGTTGGATAGAGTTTCAAACGTAACCTCCGATCGTTTGCCAATCTTAACACGGCACAAGTACTTGTCGCCGTCGGTATTATATATGTATCGTATAGTTATTCTATACTTTTACATTGAATTCCTTCTTTTTTTACGTTACCTTTTCTCTTAACTCGCGTACCGCTCCGCCGCTCGTTGTAAGTTGCAGCCGCAACCGCGTAATACACGACACCATGGCACCGTCTTTGAGTGCGTTTCGCACAATGATATGACCTATATCGTAAAGGATACAGACGGAGAAGGCATACGAGCACAAAATACGGAAGAAAAACATTCGTTGGGATGATGCGCCTCGCCTCGCCTCTCCTCTCCTCGCCTCGTTGAAAGCCCATAAACCAGATATTGTGAAGTTCGCGAATGTCGATTGCTAGTAAACCACCAGGTATAAAACCGTCGCGGAACCGTGAGCTGTGTAGTCTACGTACATACGCAAAGCTATACTATACCCACTTTAACGACTAAAATCTCGACGGATTCATTTATCTAAGTGCTTTACCGGGCGCTAGTTTTTCGACATGTGCGCGCGGATCACCGCGTAAGTTACACGTCTTCACCATCTTCACATCTCGAACGAAATGCAAAACCATTTATATGAGTTTAATCGTGCCTAACGTTGTCACTACAACTTTATCGTGATGAAATCGATAATAAAAATCCGTCAAATACGTTGATTAAGAAACGCGAAAAAATAGATGGTAATTTAAAAATGTTAAAGTTCGACAAAAAAAATGTGTTCGATAATGTTGGATAATAATCGCAAAGTAGTTCTTATTTATTAAGTAATGGGTGCAGCTACGGTTTTGAAATATTTTACATAGACAGATTTAAACATTGCTGTACAAGCGAGGAACATTTGTGGCGAACGCACGGATCGCAAAGTAATCGCAGACTGCATTTAGAAACTGCAACTATTTCATTTTATAGACTTCCCTGACGATCGACTACCGTAAGCCATTTTACGGACAGAGTGCAAACGCGTACATCTCAGTGCGTTCTTTTACGATTTACGTCCATTTCAATATTACATCTGTTTGCGGTTTACACGCCTCAGAAAAAAAAATTTGTTTATTGACAAATGACACGCGGAATACGTTCAAACTGCTGCGTAAGGACTTGGCGTCGTTCCACGAAGTAGTAAACGACATTTATGAAACAAGTATACGTATTCCTTTTCAACTCAAAACACGCGTTGTTAATGTATTGATGCAAACATGACGTAACATACATATAATATAACTATAAAACACTAAATGAGACACGGAGACTCAAACTCAAACTCTCTCTCTCTCTAGCATGTTATGTGCATAAATCACTTAAGGTTAAGATTATAGCTACCTCTGATACGGCCTGTGATAATCTACCTGAATATCTTCTCATCGAAGTACGACTGTTAGATGGAGACGCGGTTTTATTTGCGTCCATTTATAGAAGACCTAAAGGTCTCCTCTTGTGCACGTTTGTTGAGTCCGTGGGCCGCGTCTCTCATCTGTATAAAAATATTATTATTGGTGGCGATCTTACGTGTAATCTATTATCGACTAATTTTGAGGCGAAGTATTTGCGTGAACTCATGTCTAGCTTATCACTACATATCGTGGACTCAGAATCTACTTATCATACGGCAACCTCAGACTCATGGCTTGATGTGTTGGTGGTAGATGACCTAGAAAAGGTGTTAACATTTACTAAATCTCAGAGTCCGTTTCGTGCTGGACATGATGTCCGTGCACTGTCTATGTCATTCAACTGTAATCTGATAACTGAGCGCTCTATCTCACGGCGAACGTACAGAGACATTGCGTGTTCGGTGTTCTCTGAATATCTTGGATCCATCGCTAGCTCAGTACGGTCTGAAATTGAGGAGGTACGTAATGACGCGAATGTTGACAGATTCTGTGAGGTGCTATCTGGTAACCTGCTAAGGGCACTGGATACATTTGCCCCTATTCGTGTATTTACAATCATGAAGCCTCCGGTGTGGTGGCTCACCGATAATTTGTTACCTTGCTCATACACTGATTTTATTTTTGCTATTCGCTCTGTGCGTTTGGTTGGAGGGGATAGCTACGAGCTACGAAAGCGCTCGGGTGAGAGAATAGTGAACTCAGAGTGGAATATTTTCCTATTCAACTAGGCTATTATTATTAAAAAGCTGGATTTAATTAACCAAATCTTAAAAAATTATATATGAAATAGGGGTAGAAAAAACTGAAAAATATAATAAAATTAGAAATAGATCGATATCTTCAAATTTGCGGAAGTCAAAGCATAAACATTTCTACAAAAATTCAAAATTTTATTAAAAAACAACCGCTGTTTTATCAATCATTGCCAAATTCAATCCCAACCTTCCTTACATGATACTCTATCGATTAAAAAAAATGCACTCCGATATCTAAAAAATTACAGAAGTTAGAGCAATAACATTAAAAAAAAAAAGAATCCCTTGATTATTAGCAATTTTTATTAATTCTATTATATTCTTCAGTTTTTTCTACCCCTATTTCATATATAATTTGTTAAGATTTGGTTCATTAGTTCTAGAGTTATAGAAATTTCATTTGGCACACACACACACACACATCATACATACATACAGACGAAATGACGGCCGCGGCCGAAGCGGCCCCTTTCGTTCCGCGTGTTCGCAACGGGGCACGTGTATTGTATCGCGTGGACGAAAAACGCGGCATGACGTATCGAAACGCAAGAGCAAAACATTCTCGCCACGTTGCGAGATCAGTTAAGAGCAATATTTAATTAGCAGTAGTTATTATTTGTTGTTTTTATAAAAAATAGGAGTTCCAGTAATTAAAGTGACATAAATACCGCTGTGCAGTTAACCTCCAATTATATAGTAACAATCATAAATTGCGCGCGTATAGCAATTTTTACTTACCGAAATTATTAACAGTAAAATGTAAAAAAATACACTGCATCTATTGCACAAGAAGCTTTGGTAATAATCACACGTTAAAGTTGTTTTTTATATTTTTTTTGGCAAACTGCCTGTAAATATATCTCGTTGTTTCCACTTTTATTTTCATGGCGATAGCGGTAGATGGCGCGACCTGAAACGCACGGAGCGAATAGACCATGTAGTTTGTCCATCTCATCGTCCGGAGTTTGTTTTCTCTACTGTAACGCCAGATATGGTCCATAGACTCATTTCTGTGGGACCTATTCATTCTTATGCGTCAGGTTCGGACGGCATACCACTTTAAATTTTGCGTATTGCTTGGCCTACAATTGCATCATGTCTAACTACCTTGTTCAACCGTTCATTGGAAACTTCTTCCGTTCCATCTCAGTAAAAGCGGGCACTTATCCGCCCTCTCTCTAAGATCCGCATTCCTTCATCTCCGTCTGATACGCGACCAATAGCTAATCTGCCTGAATTGTCTAAAATACTCGAGAGGATCGTTGCCTCACCACAGATCACTGACTATTTAATCAAGCATGATCTCATAACGCCAAGACAGTCCGCATATCGTCCAAGTCATAGCACTCAGTCGGCACTTCTGCGTGTTAGTGATGACATCAAGAAGGCGCGTGACGGTGGTGACGCTGGTAACGATTATGATCCTTTTTGATTTTAGTAAGACGTTTGACACAGTCCCGCATCTTCAACTTCTGATTAAACTTAAGGAGTTAGGTTTTTCTGACCCTGTTCTCAAATGGATTTATTCATACTTAACGGGTTGTTCTCAGGCTGTGATTGACGATGCCGGTAATCTCTCGTCGTGGCAATTTACGTTATGCGGTGTACCTCAGGGCTCTGTGCTGGGTCCATCTTTATTTTCCCTGTATATTAATGACATAAGTAAAGTCTTGTTATATACAGAACACATGATGTTTGCCGACGACGTCGAGATTTATCGTGCGTGTCCACCTTCTGACATTCTCCACTGTTGGGATATAGGAATTTCGCTGGAATAAGCGTGAATCACGTGTTAAAGTGAGAAAAAATAGAACACTTTTATTCGAGTCACTTTTGACACAAAACAAAAATATAGTTCTAGCAGTGTTCGCACAAATGTAGTGAATAATTTTTGTCTTATAAACTGTTTAAACAAAACTAGGATTGCGCCGATATTCGCCGATACACGAAACATTTACTTCTCGCCGAACCGTTGCACGTGTCTTTACGCAAGCAAGCGTGAGCAGATTCTAAAACGTGGATGATCTAGCGCTCACGTTAATATTGGTCGATACCAACAGAGTGCGTAACTTGCCGGGTTACAATTACATCAGCGCACTCACTTTCGTCTATCGGGAGAATTGCGCGCTTTACGAAATTACTTATTTCTAACACCTACCCTTAATTTTGTAAACGCTTAACTATTCTAATTGTTAGTCTTATTCATAAGTTGGTTATTTAGTTCTACATATTTTATTTTCCCTAACGGCTTAGTTAGTATGTCTGCAATTTGCAAGTTGGTTGGGCAATACTCTATTTGTCTATTTCGATAAACTTAGTTTTATACATCTCGTGTACAAATCGGTATTTCACGTCTATATGTTTAGTGCGTCTGTTTATTATTCCGTTCTTAATTAAACTTATTGTGCTTTGATTATCTATTTTCAATACAGTTGATACTTTATTTTCTGTTAACTCTTCTATTAATGAATTTAGATATTGAAGTTCTTTACAACAGTCTGATGCCGCTATGTATTCCGCCTCTGTAGTAGATAACGCAATTGTCGCTTGTTTTCGAGATCCCCAGCTAATCGGTCCGCCTCGAAAGAAAACTATGTACCCGGTGGTACTTTTCCTTGTTTCTGGATCTCCTGCGTAGTCAGAGTCGCAAAAGGCCACAAGTTTATTAAGTTCTGTTTTCGCTCTAAATTCTATGCCATTGTCTAAAGTGCCCTTTAAGTATCGCAAAATACGTTTTACAATCGTTACATCATTATCGGTGGGATTTTGAACCCGTCTACTTGCAATGTTAACCGCAAATGAAATATCCGGTCGCGTTCTAGTTGTTAAGTATAGTAAACTCCCTACAGCTTCTCTATATGGAAATTTTTCATTTCTTAAGCTATTATTATTTTCGTCTTGTTTAACTATCGGAGTATCCGCTATTTTTGCTTCTAACATGCCAAATCTTTCTAATAATTTTTTTGTATATACTTTTTGCGTAAGTTTTATACCCTCTTCTGTTCTCTGTATCTCTATCCCTAGAAATGTTTTCGGATTGTTTATTACTTTTACCTCAAATTCTTTTTTTAACGTTTTAATTAAACTATTTAATCTTTTTACTTAATTAAATTTTTACTTAATATAAAGCCATCGTCTACGTATACAGCTAATATTAAATCGTCTTCTATGTGTTTGAAGATGCATTGGTCAGATTCCATTTGTTTTAACCCGTTTTGTTTTAAAGAATCAGTAAAATGTTCGTTCCATTTTAGCGGTGCTTGTTTGAGACCGTATAATGATTTAATTAATTTACAGACTTTATTTTTATAGTTAAATCCTTCCGGGGGATATATATAAATGTTTTCTTCTAAGTTTCCGTACAAAAAAGCAGTTTTTATATCGATTGATACTATGTGGTAATTCTTATCGGCCGCTAACGCAAATAATGCTCTTAGTGAATTTGTACTTACTACTGGACTGAAGGTTTCATTATAATCTACGCCGTAATTTTGTTCACATCCTCTGACTACAAGTCGTGCTCTATATTGTCCATTGTCTTTAATTTTAAACACCCACTTACTGCTGAGCGGTTTGATTGTATTGTCTTGTGGTTGATCTACTAACGTCCAAGTCTTGTTTTTCAGTAAGGAATCTTTTTCTTTTTCTATGGCTGTTTTCCATTTCTCTTTGTCCGGTCCGTTTATCGCTTCTTGAAAGGTGAGGTGAGCTTGTTCCCCGTATCTTTCAGGTTTTTTTCGTGATCTTTCCGACCTTCTCGGAGTTGTTGGTTTTTTTGGTGTCTCGTGCGTTTCCTGTTCTGATTCGTGATCCGTAAATACGTCTTCGTAGTTATCTTCTGAATAATTGCTGAGTTGTTCATCATCCGAGTAATTTTCACCTTCGTCGTTTGTGTCATTTAGATCTTCTTCTTCTGTTGGTTGAGGGGTAACTCTTCTCGTAGATTCTTTGTTCGGATGCAATTCTTCGTTAAATTTTACGTCTCTTGCCAGGATTATTTTTTTCTTCTCTAGATCCCATAGTCGATAGCCTGTCGGTGCATATCCTACAAAATTGTGCTTCTTACTTCTTTCGTCTAGTTTTTTTATTGGACCTTGTATTTTAGCGTAGGCCTCGCAGCCAAAAATGTGAATTCGAGTCAGATCCGGTTTCTTTCCTTCAAACTTTTCAAAAGGAGTCACATCACTGGTTTTTAATGGCGATCTGTTAAGTAAATATGCTGCTGCATAAACTGCTTCGCTCCACATTGTTTTACTTAAGTTTGAATTGAAAATTAAAGCTCTTGCTTTCTCCATTAAGCTGCGATTTAATCGTTCTGCTCTGCCGTTTAATTGTGGCGTGTATGGAATAGTGAAATCTATTTCGATTCTTTTCTGCGTACACCAATGTTTCAAGTCTTTGTTTGCGTACTCTTTACCGTTGTCGCAGCGTATTTTTGCTACCTTTTGCATAAACTTTGCCTCCATTCGTTTTACGAATGCTTTGACTATTTCTGTGACTTCAAATTTATTCTTAATGAGGTATACTGTCACAAATCCTGTGTAGTCATCCAAGAGAGTGATAAAGTATTTATTGTTGTCCCACGTCGTTGGTTCAATTGGTCCGCATAAGTCAGTGTGTATTATTTCCAGCCGACGTGTCGCTCTGGTTCGTGTCTCTTTGTGCGGTGTTCTTGTTTGTTTTGTTTTGGGGCACACGTCGCAGAAGAAATTGGAATTCAAGATGTCTTCCTTGCTTATGTCCATTCCTGTTGTGATTTCTGTTAATTTGCTCATATAGTCTTTTTCCATATGACCAAGACGACGATGCCATAGTTCCACCTTTTTAGTTGTATTTTCCGTTAAATACGTTTTTGACTCTTCTTTTTGTTGTAGATTAACTTCGTACAGTCCGTCCTTGTTTTTCACTCCTTGCAGTACCGTTTTTTGTTGCTTTTTTACTAGCACCTCATTTCCTGTAAATATTACTTCTCCACCTTGATTTGTTATGGCATTGACTGAGATCAAGTTTGTTGTTAGTTCGGGTATATACATTACATTTTTGAGCTCACATTCTTCGTACTGTATGTCTCCGATCCCGTAACTGTTCATAGATTCATTACATTTGGCTATACCTATCTTCGTGTTAATGTCCTTCACATTCTTCAACAGACTCTTATCGCTCACCATGTGCGAAGTGCTTCCTGAATCCATTATCCATTTAGTCGATGTGATGCCACCTTTGGTCAAAAAACATACCTTGTTTTCAGTTCCCTTTGCTTCCTTTTTCTAAAATAGCAATCCTTGTCGGTGTGGTTTGTTTTCTTACAAATTTTACATCCGTATTGACCTTGTGTCTTTGTAGGACAATTTGTCGAGATATGACCTGTTTTATGACATGTGAAACACTTCTTATCTTTCAGTTGTCCTTTAGTTTTGCAGTCTCTTGATACATGTCCTAGCTTGTTACACTTGAAGCATCTCATCTTCTCCTGAGTTTTGAATGCGAGCGGCGTTTCCTTTTCTCCGTTGCATCTTGATTCTTCTTGAAGCAATCTGGCAGTCAGATTTTCCAGCGATCTATCGTTTGCTCCGGTGGATTCCCACGCGGTCACGAAATGCTTATAATTTTCAGGAAGTGAGACGAGAATTTTCGAGATGAGCATACTGTCATCGATATTCGTTTTTAGTACTTTTAGTCTGTGTGCGAGATTTCGTAGTTTGCTGATATGTGTTGCTATATCGGCGGCTTTATCAAAAGTGTAACCAAAAAATTCTTCCAGAAGATTACACTTCTGCTGCTCCGTGTCTCTTTGATAAATCGACTGGAGCTTGCTCCACATTTTATGTGCTGTATCGCAGTCAATTATGTGCATTAACGGTTTCTGTTCAATCGTTGTCACGATTATCTTTTGTGCTTGCGCGTCTCTTCGTCTCCATTCCGCTGTAAGTTGCCCTTCACTGGGTTCTTCCGTTGTTACGACATATAAGTTCTGTGCCTTAAGTAATACTGTTACTTTGAATTTCCATACTTCGTATGATTCATTGTCGGCCAGCTTCTCGATCAATCCGAGATCTTCAGCCAAATTCCTGGCCATTTTTACAGATTACACTTTTAATTAAGTTTTTTTCACTTATTCACTACTTTTATAAAGAAATTATGCTGTCTGAGACTAGTTTTTCTCTCACTATTTTTTTTAACACTTAAGTTCCTGGGCCCATAACCTGTTGGGATATAGGAATTTCGCTGGAATAAGCGTGAACCACGTGTTAAAGTGAGAAAAAATAGAACACTTTTATTCGAGTCACTTTTGACACAAAACAAAAATATAGTTCTAGCAGTGTTCGCACAAATGTAGTGAATAATTTTTGTCTTATAAACTGTTTAAACAAAACTAGGATTGCGCCGATATTCGCCGATACACGAAACATTTACTTCTCGCCGAACCGTTGCACGTGTCTTTACGCAAGCAAGCGTGAGCAGATTCTAAAACGTGGATGATCTAGCGCTCACGTTAATATTGGTCGATACCAACAGAGTGCGTAACTTGCCGGGTTACAATTACATCAGCGCACTCACTTTCGTCTATCGGGAGAATTGCGCGCTTTACGAAATTACTTATTTCTAACACTATGAAATATCGAAAGTACCTACATCGTGTGACAAGTAAATAAACGAAAGTTTGCTAAAGTTCGCGCGTCGGAACAATACAAAATGGCGTCTTGAACATAGGATTCTTCTCGATTTTTTTTCACATTTTTGGCTTAATAAAATTTATTAGTATCGAATTTTATTCAGAAAAGTGTAAACTTTAAGAATATGCATTATAAAATAGTCAAATATATCATTAATACAGTGAAATTTGGCGAAATGTCAAATTTTTTGATATTTTTTTAGATTTTCTCTAATAAAACACGCCATAACTTTTTGTGGTTAACTTTTCGACAAAAATGTTCAAATAAAAGTTGTAGAGCGTACTTTTTACATAAGAAACACCTATAATGGTAGATGCATTGCTGCCCAAACGTACGTGAAGAAATTTTAATTACGCACGAGGTTGTTGCGTACTATGCGATCCATAGTCATATTATACCTAAAACTTTGAATATACCTATTTGCTTTCAAGTAGTAAAATAATTATGAACTAACCATTATTGTTATTCTTACTATTAGGACAAGCCGGTCGTCGTATGGTGTCCCACTATTATTATTATTATTATTATTATTATTATTACTTTATAATTATTGCCAGAGCTCTTTTAGTTTCAATCATAAATCTACTTACGCACAATACCACGGGAAGGATAAGAGTTGGACTTTAAAAGTGCATTTTTATTTACTCTTTTTATTTAATTTTTTGTTTTTATATTTTTGAAGTTTTTTAAATTTTTGTTTTAATATAATATATTAACGCGAAGAAATTATTAATTATTTTTAAGTTAGCCCCCTCTTTTCGTTTTTTTAATTTTTTCAATTGTGCTGAGTTGTATAAGGGCCGGTTGTTCCAACCTATTGATAAGCTAATGATTTAACTATTAGGTAGTTTGCCAAAGGTTGAAACAACCGACCCTAAGTTGTCTATCATGGTCTAAAATATTTTTTTAAATATAATAAAAAAATTACGATAAAAAAATTATTTTGGATATAATTTATTTTTTTATCGTAACTTTTTCTATTTTTTTTTTTAAATAATATTTTAGACAATGTTAGCACAACTTAGCTCAAAGAGCACTTCAAAAAATTAAAAAAAAAACAAAAAGTGGGGGTTGAGGTAAAAATTCGTTTTTAAAAATTTCCTTTCGTATTTTTCATATTATTGTTATAATATTATGAGCAAAAATAGCGTGATCTAGCAAATTCAGGCACAACCGTAAAATATGTTAATTTTAAAAGCTTGGGGGGATAACTCCTAATGGGTTGGTCAATGCCTGCAATACCGGCGTTCGCGTTAACGCTGCTAGGCGTCGCACTGCCAGGGCAGTTTTGCGAGTTCAAATTTCCGCACCGACTAGTATAAAGGGACCCTTACGGGACCGATGAATTCTTTTTCGCGCCAGTCGCCGCATGCATAAGCGCTAGGAACTAGGCATACATAGCGCTATCGCTTCCTCGGCCCGGTCGCCTATACAGCGCTAGTCGCTACCTCGGCGCGAGTCGCCTGCACGAGCGATTCCGCCTGCTTCGGCATAAAGTTATTTTTTTAATTTGCTAGATCGTTTTATCGGTGGCCGCGTCGCCTATACACCACTAGTAAAGCTACCTTGTTGCGCGCTATAACTAATATTACAGCTCTTGATTATCTTATCGGCGATTGCCTGCAGCGCTAAACGTTTTCTTCGCTTCGGTTTATAAAAGACAAAGGTTTTTTTTTAACACTTTGCTCATCTCACTAGCGTATTTCATTTGTATAAAAACATATTATAGGCATGATTTCAACTGTAATCTACCGCAAACAGCGACGAAACTTGCGCTATGTCCGTCATACCTTGAATATTATTCAATTGATGCTACAATCACAATGCTACCACCGCTCGTGGCTTGATGTCCTGGCAGCGATTTTTAAGAAGGTTTTTAGATTTTACAAATCGACTCATACGTCACGATTTAATAGTATTGTCGCTTTCGCAATCGCAAGGCGGCTCAGAACGCACAGGTAATTAAGCCAGAATAGACACTGATGGTCCTTTCTACAGGACTTTTTGAAAGACCGATGTAATGCTCGTATTCAAGCTGGGATCTAAAGCGTTGGCGCATTCAGCGTGTGGCCCTTATAGGTGCTCTGTTTTGTCAAAAGTAATACAACGTGTTTCCCATGCTTTCAAAATCAGAAAGCGTCCTGGATCATGTGATCGTCAAGAATAATTCGAAATGTCTATAAGCAGGGTGGACAAATAGTGTTCTATTCCCTATAGACATTTTCCAACGGCAACGTTGCCGGCGTGCACGGTCAACACCCATGTTTGATCCTGCTAAAAAAATAAGCAACGTCTTGTGCATAGCATTAGTAGGTAAGCTATGCCGATTCTAACTAGGGGATCTGAGGGGGGGTGAGGGGCGGGGGGAAACCGCGGGCGGGGGGGGGGGACCGCTGGTCGGGGGGAATCGCAGGCAGGGGGGGGGAACCGCGGGTCGGGGGACCGGGGGAAGGGGGAACCGCGTTTTTCGAGCGCCGCGGAGAGGGGGAGGAAAGGGGGGGAACCGCGTTTTTGAGCGCCGCGGGGAGGGGGAGAGGGGAACCGCGTTTTCCGGCGCCGCGGGGCGAGGGGGTCCGAGTTTTCCGGCGCCGCGGGGCGAAGGGGGTTTTCCGGTGCCGCAAGGAGGGGGGGGGTCCGCGTTTTCCCGGCGCCGCGGAGCGACCGCGTTTTCGCCGCGGGAGGGGTCCGCGTGCAACGGCAGCGCCGGTCGCGTGACGTCCACACGCTCGCGTTATCTCTCCATCGCCCCGGTCGCGCGCGTCTTCTTGTTCTCGCGGTCCCTCCCGGCCCCCGGCCCCCCTTCCCCCGTTCACGTTATCGCTCACGATCGCATATATTTTTTTTCGCCAACAATATTTAATCGTTTAGATCTTCGCGATATTTAATTTTAATATTATATTTAAGTAAACGATAAACAAAGCTTAACGACAGGGAAACGGTAAATGAAAAGGAAATTTTTAACCATATTATATGTATTTATTTATCATGAAGCGCATTATACATAATACTATCAGCAGCATACGCCAACAGTTCACAATCAATAATCAAATTTTTATCATAAAATTCACGCAAGATTGTAACTGCGTCACATTTATCGGTTATACAATTTTGACGTAAAATGGTTACAAAATGTTTGAATTTTTCACTTACACCGTGAACATTTAGACATAATTGAAAATAAACATTCTCGACGCAATGTTCTAGTTCGAACAGGAAGAGTACGGTTGACGGTTTTCATGTACAAGTTGGTGCCGCACGACGTCAATTTTACAATATCTGCGTCACGTATTTTAACAAGCTCCAGATCTTGAAACGTTAGCGAAGATGATGCCGATGACTGCACGAGTCGCTGTATATCTGCACGTTTTTCGATGAATGTCACCCACGTTGCATGTGGCAGAATTATCCGATTGCCTCGGTTATCACCAATATGTATATCCACAGAGGATATAGGTCCCGCGTTGATTCCAACATCCAAAAATTTATACGCTGTTGATGTCAAGGCAAATCTTCTTCCCAAAATACGTGGCGTGTAGCGGGGTTTATCAAAACTGTAAAAATACAATTATATGTTTATAAAAGTTTTTGCACAAGTATATACGAAAATTAGCGGTACTTACTCATTGTGTTGTTTCTCGCACGTTCCATCCTGAATCGGAACGTAATAGTTCGCACCGTGAGTGTTCATCGTATCTAGCTGTTTGCGACGTACTCGAATTGTATCGAACTCTCGACTGCGCTCTAGAATCCTCGTAGACCATTTATACATACACAAAACTGCAAATCTTGCAAAAATAGCGCCAATGTACGGCTGCTGCATGGTGACCACCACCACAATCCACATATACGTTAAATGTGATGTCTTTGTCAAGAACATTCGTGATGAGATTACCTCATCGAGCATCGAATATGATTTCTTTTCAAGAGCATACGTGTCTCGCGATGATTTTATCGAACACGTGCAAAACTGCAAATTTTGCAATTTCGCATAAGTCAATGGAGCGATATTGTTTTGAAGAACATGTCGCAACATGTCTCGCGATGATTTTATCGAACACGTGCAAAACTGCAAATTTTGCAATTTTGCATAAGTCAATGGAGCGTTATTGTTTTGAAGAACATGTCGCAACATGTCTCGCGACGATTTCATCGAACACGTGCAAAACTGCAAATTTTGCAAATAGCGCCGATGTACGGCTGCTGAGATGAAATTAGATATATAATCAAACGATGCATCATTAGTAGAATATAAAATGACGAATCTGAGGGATACGCTCAATAGTCGAGAACTGGAAGTCGTGAGTGCAACAAATGGCGTTAGCAAGAGGATCGTGCAATAACATGGAACAAGAATTTTTGGAGCAAGCCACCCTGTTAAATTCGAGAGAAGACTTTGCCGCGTGGGAGCAACGATGCGACGAGTTTATCGAATCGTTGGAAGAACAAAGCCGAATTAAACGGCCACGATTATCGATCGATCAGTCATCGATCGGTCTCAAACAGTCGTTGGTCGCATGTATCGCGCGACTCGAAGGTTTGAAAGACTCGGTACGTCAACGTTTCGTGCATGTGGGTGCTGGATACAGTGCGAGTGAGACAGGACTCAGATGGCGCGAGATAGATACGGCTTTTGAAAGCCGTATACTGACCGGTGCGGTAATAAATTCCAAACACATCGACCCTCATCAATTTCTCAAAGATGCGGGAGACATTGTACTCGATCGTGTGCGGAACGTCATGCAACAACATGGCAATGTAAAAATTAACACAGTGTTTAATGGTGAATTTGTTGCGGGTGACAAACGCGCGAATAAAAGTATCGCAACGAGAAACTATGAACTCTTTCGTGAGTCCGATCTGTGTGAGTGGTACAAGCGACACGTCATCGAGCCTACCTTAGCAAAGCTGGAGGAATTCCAGGAACGTGATAGCGGATGGGCGTTGTCGAGTATACTCAATTTAACGGTAAATGTGAACAAATATAATCCATTGCACGCGGGATGTTTTGTGGAAATACCGCGAGAAATTAAAAAGAAGAAAGCGGTGATAAACGTGCAATCAAGAGACAATGCATGTTTCGCATGGTCAGTGACGGCTGCTCTACATCCAGCCCAAAGAAATGCAGATCTGGAATCGTCGTACCCTCATTACACGTCGGTGCTAAATCTTACGGACATTGAGTTTCCAATGACGTTGGATCAAATTAAAAATTTTGAAAATCACAACGACATCTCCATCAACGTCTACAGCATCGAAAAAAACAAGGAACTTGCAATCTTGCCATTACGGGTTACTGATCGTAAGATGGACAGACACGTAAATCTGCTGTACATGCATGACGACAACGTGGGACATTTTGCGTGGATCAAGAACCTATCCCGCCTCGTGAGCTCGCAAATTAATAAACAAGGACACACAAAATACATTTGCGATCGGTAAGTACCTATAGTTCTTTTAATAATATATAATATTTTGTATATAAAAAAATTTATAATATTTGCGTTTATTTTTGCAGATGTTTGCACTACTTCTACACGAGCGAGAAATTGGAAGCCCACACCGTCGACTGTCGGGAGATGAACAAATGCGCGATCAAGTTACCGAGCGATAACGACAAGTGGTTGGCCTTTAAAAATCACAGCAGGAAGGAACGAGTTCCGTTTGTCGTATACGCCGACCTGGAATGTACCCTGGAGAAGATGGAAGCGGATCCGGAAACGTCTAGGTACACATATCAGCATCATCGCGTGTTTAGCATAGGGTACTACGTGCGTTGCTCGTACGACGAGTCGTTATCTATGTATCGGTTTCGTCGCGATAAGGATTGCGTCGCGTGGTTCGCCGAGGAGCTAAGACGTTTAGCTCACGACGTCAAAACTATCTTGTCCACTAACGTACCCATGGCAGATTTCACGCGAGACGAGTGGGAAAAGTTTAACAGCGCAACGCACTGTCACGTGTGCGAAAAACCGTTCGAGCCAGACGACGTGCGAGTACGCGACCATTGTCACCTGACCGGCCAATACAGAGGTCCCGCGCATTCTAACTGTAACTTAAATTATAAAGATTCGCATTGCATTCCCATAGTGTTTCATAATTTATCGGGCTATGACGCACATTTTATTATAACTGAAATAGCAACAGCGTACGAGGGACATGTAGATTTACTCCCAATTACAAAAGAAAAATACATTTCGTTTACAAAAAATGTTCAAAGCACCGAAGATAAAGATAAGAAAACTTGCGTCAAATTGCGATTTATCGATTCATACAAGTTTCTCACCGCTAGTCTCGACAAATTGGCATCTTATCTCAGCAAAGATAAACTGCAAATATTGCAACGCGAATTTTGTAAAATATCCGCAGAAAATTTTGATTTGCTGACACGAAAAGGCGTATTTCCCTATGAATACATTGACTGCGTTGAAAAATTGGAGGACTTGTGTTTACCACCGCGCGACTCGTTTTACAGTTCATTGACAGGTGACACCGTATCCGAGAGCGATTACGCGCACGCCGCCAACGTCTGGCAGCGGTTCTCCATTCGAACGCTCGGTGATTACAGCGATTTATATCTCAAAACTGATGTCTTGCTGTTGGCCGATATCTTTGAAAATTTTCGCGATAGCTGCGTCGCGAGTTATGGACTCGATCCCGCGTATTATTATACTCTACCGGGTTTTACGTGGGATGCTATGTTGAAGCATACACACATCAATTTCGAACTGCTTACCGACATTGACATGGTCATGTTTATCGAACGCGGTATACGCGGCGGTTTGAGTCAATGTTCAAACAGATACGCGCTGGCCAACAACAAGTACATGCAGTCGTACGATCCATCGAAACCGTCGTCGTACCTGATGTATTTTGATGTAAATAACTTATACGGCTGGGCAATGTGTCAACCATTGCCATATGCAGATTTTAAATGGGTCGACGACGTAACCAATTTTAATGTTATGAATGTCGCGTTAGATTCCTTGATAGGCTACATACTCGAAGTCGACTTGGAGTATCCACAACATCTTCACGACGCGCACACTGACCTACCGTTTTGTCCGACGCGCGATAAACCACCCGGTAAGCGGCAGGACAAGCTCCTCGCAACATTATACGATAAGAAACGATATGTAATACATTATCGCAACCTGCAGCAGTGTACTCGTCACGGTCTCCGTATATCAAAGATTCACCGCATACTGAAATTCGCGCAATCTCCATGGCTTCGCGATTATATAGAACTTAATACGAAATTTAGGACATTGGCCAAGAATGATTTCGAAAAAAATTTATACAAATTGATGAACAATGCCGTGTTTGGTAAAAACCATGGAGAATGTGCGCAATCACGTTGACGTGCGACTCGTGACTCATTGGGAGGGTAGATACGGCGCGGAGGCAATGATAGCAAAACCAAATTTTCATAGCCGAAGCGTCTTTTCGGAGAATCTAGTAGCAATAGAAATGCGAAAACTCGAGGTGAAGTTCGACAAACCAATCTACGTGGGTATGTGCATCCTCGATATATCCAAGACATGTTTGTACGAATTTCATCACGAGTACATGTTACCGTTGTATCGCGATAAGTGTAAAGTCACGTACACCGATACGGACAGTCTCATTTACCACATCGAGTGCGACGATGTATACGATACCATGAAGCGCCACATTAATAGATTTGACACTAGCGATTATGCAATCGATAATGCGTACGGTATCCCACTCGCCAATAAAAAAGTACCGGGCTTAATGAAAGACGAAAACAGCGGTGCGATAATGATCGAATTCGTCGGGCTTAGAGCAAAGATGTATGCCTTGCGAGTAGATGGTAAAAAAGATACGAAAAAGGCTAAAGGTGTTAAGAGTAACGTCGTAGCTAGGTCGATAACGTTCGACGACTACACGCGGTGTCTGCGCGACGAAATTGAAATGTCGCGACAACAGGCTTGCATAAGATCCAAACTACACGAGGTATACACCATATCCGAAACGAAAATAGCTCTAAGTCCGTACGACGATAAGCGCTACATTATACCCGGTTCTACCGAAACGCTGCCATGGGGACATTATAAAATACCATTGTAAATATATTGTAAATACATTTAGAAAAATAAATGACACATTTGTATGTATAATATGTTTTTATATTGTAATAAATTTTTACAATACATTATTCTTGTGTATCCATGAATTGTGTGAATTATCAAATCCTAACCACTTTACATAAACCTCATCCCCCCTTTTGCGCAAAACTTTTTCAACGAGATACACGTCGGGATTAGCAACGCGATGTAACTCGTATTCGTAGAAGCCGCCGGCGATGGGTTTTCCGCAGGAATCTTCCAACAGATACGTCACGGGATTAGTTTTCTGCACTTTGACGATTCTAAACACCTCCGTGGTCCAATTTGGCGTGTATCCTTTCTCGAAGATTGTCTTGAATTTACTCACGCGTACCGAGTCGCATACTTTGAATCGCGCGGGAGCAGCGATCTTTACGTGGCTGTACACCGTTGCTAGAAGCTTGTCGGCGATCGCGGGGGTAACATCGATGGGTCGCATGCCGATAGTTCGATGCTTTCGCGCGTTGTAATCCGATACGAGACCCGACAGCGAGTCGATCCATTTGTAATTTCCATTGCGCGTAAACATTTTCCACATGTCGTTCTTGAGCGTGCGATTGAATCGTTCGACGACCGATGCCTTCATTACGGAATAGGTCGAATAGTGATTGATATTATGTTTCTTCCAGAGTTTCTGCACGTTTGCGTTGTAAAATTCTTTTCCCTTGTCAGTCTGCAAATTTTTCGGGCATCTTCCGCCGTCTCGAATTATTTTCGCGATCGCCGCAGTAACCTCAGGTCCGCTCTTGGCCTTGAGCGGTACGGTCCATGCGTGCTTGCTCAGCACGTCGATAACGGTGAGTATGTAGTGGTAGCCTCTGTTGAATCGCGTGTATGGGCGCATCTCGACCACATCCGCCTGCCACAGATCATCGTATCCCTGCACTATGACGCGTCTTCGAGAAAAATTTCTTCTCGCAGGAGCGTGTAATTCTTCTACCAGCCTCCGCTTTTTCAGCTGATTGCTTCTTACTAGCCATGACGATGACGCGCAACTGACGCAGATATCAGATGTACGTTCTTATCTATTTGCGATGATTCGCAATTACATCTTGAATCATCTTTTGAAGTTCGTTTAGGGTAATTTGCACGTTACTCTGAAATGTGGCTATCTTTCTCTCGATTTCATCCTGTCGATCTTTTCAAAATTTGCACGCTCTGCTGCACGTAACGTTTATTTGCTGCATCGCCATCATCTACAGGCGGCGCTATCCGTCGAATCTTGCGCGTTTTCGCGTCAAAGTCAGTGGCGACCAAACCGCTATGAAACAGCTATCAAACAGCTTTTGAACAGCTATCAAATAGCTAAAAACAGCTATCAAACAGCTATTAAACAGCTATAAAACAGCTATCAAACAGCTATTAAACAGCTAAAAACAGCTAAAACGTATTTCGAAAACAACTAAAACGTACTTCAAAACAACTAAAACGTACTTTCAAAACAACTAAAACGTAATTTCAAAACAACTAAAACGTAATTCAAACAACTAAAACGTCTTAAAAACACTAACGTAATTCAAAACAACTAAAACGTATTCAAAACAACTAAAACGTAATTCAAAACAACTAAAACGTAATTCAAAACAACTAAAACGTAATTCGAAACAACTAAAACTTTGTAGTATAATATAGATGTTTTAGTTGTTTCGAATTACGTTTTAGTTGTTTTGAATTACGTTTTAGTTGTTTTGAATTACGTTTTAGTTGTTTTGAATTACGTTTTAGTTGTTTTGAATTACGTTTTAGTTGTTTTTAAAGACGTTTTAGTTGTTTTGAATTACGTTTTAGTTGTTTTGAATTACGTTTTAGTTGTTTTTAAAGACGTTTTAGTTGTTTTGAATTACGTTTTAGTTGTTTTTAAAGACGTTTTAGTTGTTTTGAAATACGTTTTAGCTGTTTTTAGCTGTTTAATAGCTGTTTGATAGCTGTTTTATAGCTGTTTAATAGCTGTTTGATAGCTGTTTTTAGCTATTTGATAGCTGTTCAAAAGCTGTTTGATAGCTGTTTCATAGCGGTTTGGTCGCCACTGACTTTGACGCGAAAACGCGCAAGATTCGACGGATAGCGCCGCCTGTAGATGATGGCGATGCAGCAAATAAACGTTACGTGCAGCAGAGCGTGCAAATTTTGAAAGATCGACAGGATGAAATCGAGAGAAAGATAGCCACATTTCAGAGTAACGTGCAAATTACCCTAAACGAACTTCAAAAGATGATTCAAGATGTAATTGCGAATCATCGCAAATAGATAAGAACGTACATCTGATATCTGCGTCAGTTGCGCGTCATCGTCATGGCTAGTAAGAAGCAATCAGCTGAAAAAGCGGAGGCTGGTAGAAGAATTACACGCTCCTGCGAGAAGAAATTTTTCTCGAAGACGCGTCATAGTGCAGGGATACGATGATCTGTGGCAGGCGGATGTGGTCGAGATGCGCCCATACACGCGATTCAACAGAGGCTACCACTACATACTCACCGTTATCGACGTGCTGAGCAAGCACGCATGGACCGTACCGCTCAAGGCCAAGAGCGGACCTGAGGTTACTGCGGCGATCGCGAAAATAATTCGAGACGGCGGAAGATGCCCGAAAAATTTGCAGACTGACAAGGGAAAAGAATTTTACAACGCAAACGTGCAGAAACTCTGGAAGAAACATAATATCAATCACTATTCGACCTATTCCGTAATGAAGGCATCGGTCGTCGAACGATTCAATCGCACGCTCAAGAACGACATGTGGAAAATGTTTACGCGCAATGGAAATTACAAATGGATCGACTCGCTGTCGGGTCTCGTATCGGATTACAACGCGCGAAAGCATCGAACTATCGGCATGCGACCCATCGATGTTACCCCCGCGATCGCCGACAAGCTTCTAGCAACGGTGTACAGCCACGTAAAGATCGCTGCTCCCGCGCGATTCAAAGTATGCGACTCGGTACGCGTGAGTAAATTCAAGACAATCTTCGAGAAAGGATACACGCCAAATTGGACCACGGAGGTGTTTAGAATCGTCAAAGTGCAGAAAACTAATCCCGTGACGTATCTGTTGGAAGATTCCTGCGGAAAACCCATCGCCGGCGGCTTCTACGAATACGAGTTACATCGCGTTGCTAATCCCGACGTGTATCTCGTTGAAAAAGTTTTGCGCAAAAGGGGGGATGAGGTTTATGTAAAGTGGTTAGGATTTGATAATTCACACAATTCATGGATACACAAGAATAATGTATTGTAAAAATTTATTACAATATAAAAACATATTATACATACAAATGTGTCATTTATTTTTCTAAATGTATTTACAATATATTTACAATGGTATTTTATAATGTCCCCATGGCAGCGTTTCGGTAGAACCGGGTATAATGTAGCGCTTATCGTCGTACGGACTTAGAGCTATTTTCGTTTCGGATATGGTGTATACCTCGTGTAGTTTGGATCTTATGCAAGCCTGTTGTCGCGACATTTCAATTTCGTCGCGCAGACACCGCGTGTAGTCGTCGAACGTTATCGACCTAGCTACGACGTTACTCTTAACACCTTTAGCCTTTTTCGTATCTTTTTTACCATCTACTCGCAAGGCATACATCTTTGCTCTAAGCCCGACGAATTCGATCATTATCGCACCGCTGTTTTCGTCTTTCATTAAGCCCGGTACTTTTTTATTGGCGAGTGGGATACCGTACGCATTATCGATTGCATAATCGCTAGTGTCAAATCTATTAATGTGGCGCTTCATGGTATCGTATACATCGTCGCACTCGATGTGGTAAATGAGACTGTCCGTATCGGTGTACGTGACTTTACACTTATCGCGATACAACGGTAACATGTACTCGTGATGAAATTCGTACAAACATGTCTTGGATATATCGAGGATGCACATACCCACGTAGATTGGTTTGTCGAACTTCACCTCGAGTTTTCGCATTTCTATTGCTACTAGATTCTCCGAAAAGACGCTTCGGCTATGAAAATTTGGTTTTGCTATCATTGCCTCCGCGCCGTATCTACCCTCCCAATGAGTCACGAGTCGCACGTCAACGTGATTGCGCACATTCTCCATGGTTTTACCAAACACGGCATTGTTCATCAATTTGTATAAATTTTTTTCGAAATCATTCTTGGCCAATGTCCTAAATTTCGTATTAAGTTCTATATAATCGCGAAGCCATGGAGATTGCGCGAATTTCAGTATGCGGTGAATCTTTGATATACGGAGACCGTGACGAGTACACTGCTGCAGGTTGCGATAATGTATTACATATCGTTTCTTATCGTATAATGTTGCGAGGAGCTTGTCCTGCCGCTTACCGGGTGGTTTATCGCGCGTCGGACAAAACGGTAGGTCAGTGTGCGCGTCGTGAAGATGTTGTGGATACTCCAAGTCGACTTCGAGTATGTAGCCTATCAAGGAATCTAACGCGACATTCATAACATTAAAATTGGTTACGTCGTCGACCCATTTAAAATCTGCATATGGCAATGGTTGACACATTGCCCAGCCGTATAAGTTATTAACATCAAAATACATCAGGTACGACGACGGTTTCGATGGATCGTACGACTGCATGTACTTGTTGTTGGCCAGCGCGTATCTGTTTGAACATTGACTCAAACCGCCGCGTATACCGCGTTCGATAAACATGACCATGTCAATGTCGGTAAGCAGTTCGAAATTGATGTGTGTATGCTTCAACATAGCATCCCACGTAAAACCCGGTAGAGTATAATAATACGCGGGATCGAGTCCATAACTCGCGACGCAGCTATCGCGAAAATTTTCAAAGATATCGGCCAACAGCAAGACATCAGTTTTGAGATATAAATCGCTGTAATCACCGAGCGTTCGAATGGAGAACCGCTGCCAGACGTTGGCGGCGTGCGCGTAATCGCTCTCGGATACGGTGTCACCTGTCAATGAACTGTAAAACGAGTCGCGCGGTGGTAAACACAAGTCCTCCAATTTTTCAACGCAGTCAATGTATTCATAGGGAAATACGCCTTTTCGTGTCAGCAAATCAAAATTTTCTGCGGATATTTTACAAAATTCGCGTTGCAATATTTGCAGTTTATCTTTGCTGAGATAAGATGCCAATTTGTCGAGACTAGCGGTGAGAAACTTGTATGAATCGATAAATCGCAATTTGACGCAAGTTTTCTTATCTTTATTTTCGGTGCTTTGAACATTTTTTGTAAACGAAATGTATTTTTCTTTTGTAATTGGGAGTAAATCTACATGTCCCTCGTACGCTGTTGCTATTTCAGTTATAATAAAATGTGCGTCATAGCCCGATAAATTATGAAACACTATGGGAATGCAATGCGAATCTTTATAATTTAAGTTACAGTTAGAATGCGCGGGACCTCTGTATTGGCCGGTCAGGTGACAATGGTCGCGTACTCGCACGTCGTCTGGCTCGAACGGTTTTTCGCACACGTGACAGTGCGTTGCGCTGTTAAACTTTTCCCACTCGTCTCGCGTGAAATCTGCCATGGGTACGTTAGTGGACAAGATAGTTTTGACGTCGTGAGCTAAACGTCTTAGCTCCTCGGCGAACCACGCGACGCAATCCTTATCGCGACGAAACCGATACATAGATAACGACTCGTCGTACGAGCAACGCACGTAGTACCCTATGCTAAACACGCGATGATGCTGATATGTGTACCTAGACGTTTCCGGATCCGCTTCCATCTTCTCCAGGGTACATTCCAGGTCGGCGTATACGACAAACGGAACTCGTTCCTTCCTGCTGTGATTTTTAAAGGCCAACCACTTGTCGTTATCGCTCGGTAACTTGATCGCGCATTTGTTCATCTCCCGACAGTCGACGGTGTGGGCTTCCAATTTCTCGCTCGTGTAGAAGTAGTGCAAACATCTGCAAAAATAAACGCAAATATTATAAATTTTTTTATATACAAAATATTATATATTATTAAAAGAACTATAGGTACTTACCGATCGCAAATGTATTTTGTGTGTCCTTGTTTATTAATTTGCGAGCTCACGAGGCGGGATAGGTTCTTGATCCACGCAAAATGTCCCACGTTGTCGTCATGCATGTACAGCAGATTTACGTGTCTGTCCATCTTACGATCAGTAACCCGTAATGGCAAGATTGCAAGTTCCTTGTTTTTTTCGATGCTGTAGACGTTGATGGAGATGTCGTTGTGATTTTCAAAATTTTTAATTTGATCCAACGTCATTGGAAACTCAATGTCCGTAAGATTTAGCACCGACGTGTAATGAGGGTACGACGATTCCAGATCTGCATTTCTTTGGGCTGGATGTAGAGCAGCCGTCACTGACCATGCGAAACATGCATTGTCTCTTGATTGCACGTTTATCACCGCTTTCTTCTTTTTAATTTCTCGCGGCATTTCCACAAAACATCCCGCGTGCAATGGATTATATTTGTTCACATTTACCGTTAAATTGAGTATACTCGACAACGCCCATCCGCTATCACGTTCCTGGAATTCCTCCAGCTTTGCTAAGGTAGGCTCGATGACGTGTCGCTTGTACCACTCACACAGATCGGACTCACGAAAGAGTTCATAGTTTCTCGTTGCGATACTTTTATTCGCGCGTTTGTCACCCGCAACAAATTCACCATTAAACACTGTGTTAATTTTTACATTGCCATGTTGTTGCATGACGTTCCGCACACGATCGAGTACAATGTCTCCCGCATCTTTGAGAAATTGATGAGGGTCGATGTGTTTGGAATTTATTACCGCACCGGTCAGTATACGGCTTTCAAAAGCCGTATCTATCTCGCGCCATCTGAGTCCTGTCTCACTCGCACTGTATCCAGCACCCACATGCACGAAACGTTGACGTACCGAGTCTTTCAAACCTTCGAGTCGCGCGATACATGCGACCAACGACTGTTTGAGACCTGATCGATGACTGATCGATCGATAATCGTGGCCGTTTAATTCGGCTTTGTTCTTCCAACGATTCGATAAACTCGTCGCATCGTTGCTCCCACGCGGCAAAGTCTTCTCTCGAATTTAACAGGGTGGCTTGCTCCAAAAATTCTTGTTCCATGTTATTGCACGATCCTCTTGCTAACGCCATTTGTTGCACTCACGACTTCCAGTTCTCGACTATTGAGCGTATCCCTCAGATTCGTCATTTTATATTCTACTAATGATGCATCGTTTGATTATTATATCTAATTTCATCTCAGCAGCCGTACATCGGCGCTATTTGCAAAATTTGCAGTTTTGCACGTGTTCGATGAAATCGTCGCGAGACATGTTGCGACATGTTCTTCAAAACAATAACGCTCCATTGACTTATGCAAAATTGCAAAATTTGCAGTTTTGCACGTGTTCGATAAAATCATCGCGAGACATGTTGCGACATGTTCTTCAAAACAATATCGCTCCATTGACTTATGCGAAATTGCAAAATTTGCAGTTTTGCACGTGTTCGATAAAATCATCGCGAGACACGTATGCTCTTGAAAAGAAATCATATTCGATGCTCGATGAGGTAATCTCATCACGAATGTTCTTGACAAAGACATCACATTTAACGTATATGTGGATTGTGGTGGTGGTCACCATGCAGCAGCCGTACATTGGCGCTATTTTTGCAAGATTTGCAGTTTTGTGTATGTATAAATGGTCTACGAGGATTCTAGAGCGCAGTCGAGAGTTCGATACAATTCGAGTACGTCGCAAACAGCTAGATACGATGAACACTCACGGTGCGAACTATTACGTTCCGATTCAGGATGGAACGTGCGAGAAACAACACAATGAGTAAGTACCGCTAATTTTCGTATATACTTGTGCAAAAACTTTTATAAACATATAATTGTATTTTTACAGTTTTGATAAACCCCGCTACACGCCACGTATTTTGGGAAGAAGATTTGCCTTGACATCAACAGCGTATAAATTTTTGGATGTTGGAATCAACGCGGGACCTATATCCTCTGTGGATATACATATTGGTGATAACCGAGGCAATCGGATAATTCTGCCACATGCAACGTGGGTGACATTCATCGAAAAACGTGCAGATATACAGCGACTCGTGCAGTCATCGGCATCATCTTCGCTAACGTTTCAAGATCTGGAGCTTGTTAAAATACGTGACGCAGATATTGTAAAATTGACGTCGTGCGGCACCAACTTGTACATGAAACCGTCAACCGTACTCTTCCTGTTCGAACTAGAACATTGCGTCGAGAATGTTTATTTTCAATTATGTCTAAATGTTCACGGTGTAAGTGAAAAATTCAAACATTTTGTAACCATTTTACGTCAAAATTGTATAACCGATAAATGTGACGCAGTTACAATCTTGCGTGAATTTTATGATAAAAATTTGATTATTGATTGTCAACTGTTGGCGTATGCTGCTGATAGTATTATGTATAATGCGCTTCATGATAAATAAATACATATAATATGGTTAAAAATTTCCTTTTCATTTACCGTTCCCTGTCGTTAAGCTTTGTTTATCGTTTACTTAAATATAATATTAAAATTAAATATCGCGAAGATCTAAACGATTAAATATTGTTGGCGAAAAAAATATATGCGATCGTGAGCGATAACGTGAACGGGGGGAGGGGCCGGGGGCCGGGAGGGACCGCGAGAACAAGAAGACGCGCGCGACCGGGGCGATGGAGAGATAACGCGAGCGTGTAACGTCACGCGACCGGCGCTGCCGTTGCACGCGGACCCCTCCCGCGGCGAAAACGCGGTCGCTCCGCGGCGCCGGAAAACGCGGACCCCCCCCTCCTTGCGGCACCGGAAAACCCCTTCGCCCCGCGGTGCCGGAAAACTCGGACCCCCTCGCCCCGCGGCGCCGGAAAACGCGGTTCCCCTCTTCCCCTCCCCGCGGTGCTCAAAAAACGCGGTTCCCCCCCCTCCCCTTCTCCGCGGCGCTCGAAAAACGCGGTTCCCCCTTCCCCCGGTCCCCCCGACCCGCGTTCCCCCCCTGCCTGCGATTCCCTCCCGACCAGCGGTCCCCCCCCCGCCCGCAATTTCCCCCCGCCCCTCACCCCCCCTCAGATCCCCTAGTTAGAATCGGCATAGCTTACCTACTTATGTGTATACACATAATAAAAATGCGGACTTATTTTTATGTCAGACATAATTTTAATTTGTCCAGTTTTTATTATGTCTAGACATAATTTTATTTCAACTAATTTTTATTATGTCATGACATAATTTTAGTTCTGCCGCTAGGGAATTTTTAAGTCGATTCTTATAAATCAAGCTTGAATTCGATGTCTAGGTATCCCAGGTTGCCGATAACGGGTTACAAATAGTGCGCTCCATAGTTTTCGGTGTCCAGGTGTAATAATACGTTGAATTCGTTGTCTAGGTGTCCCACGTTGCCGATGACGAGATCCACATAGTGCGCTCCGTAGTTTTCGGTGTTTACGTGTATTAATACCTCATATTCAATATCTACGTATCCCACATTCGGATTTAAAGTTATTAATACACCTAGTCACCAAAAACTACGAATCGCACTATGTGGACCTCGTCATCGGCAACCTGGAACACGTAGACATCGAACTCGAGGTATTATTACACCTAGACACCAAAAACTACGGAGCGCGTTATCTGGACCTCGTCATCAGCAACCTGGGATACCTAGACATCAATTTCAAGGTATTAATACACGTAGACACCGAAAACTACGGAGCGCACTATGTGGATTTCGTCATCGGCAACCTGGGACACGTGGACATCGAATTCAAGGTATTAATACACGTAGACACCGAAAACTACGGAGCTCACTATCTAGACATCGTCATCGGCAACCTGGGACACCTAGACATTGCATTCAACGTATTATTACACCTGGACACCGAAAACTACGGAGCTCACTATCTAGACATCGTCATCGGCAACCTGGGACACCTAGACATCGCATTCAACGTACGATTACACCTGGACACCGAAAACTATGAAGCGCACTGTCTGAATCCCGTCATCGGCAACCTGCGACACGTGGACATCGAATTTAAGGTATTAATACACTTAGACACCAAAAACTACGGAGCGCACTATGTGACCTCGACATCGGCAACCTGGGACACCTAGACATCGCATTCAACGTACGATTACACCTGGACACCGAAAACTATGAAGCGCACTATCTGAATCCCGACATCGGCAACCTGGGACTTGTGGACATCGAATTTAAGGTATTAATACACGTAGACACCGAAAACTACGGAGCGCACTATGTGGACCTCGACATCGGCAACCTGGGACACCTAGACATCGCATTCAACGTATTATTACACCTGGACACCGAAAACTACGAAGCGCACTATGTGGACCTCGTCATCGGCAACCTGGGACACGTGGACATCGAATTTAAGGTATTAGTACACGTAGACACCGAAAACTACGGAGCGTACTATGTGGACCTCGACATCGGCAACCTGGGACACTTAGACGTCACATTCAACGTACGATTACACCTGGACACCGAAAACTATGAAGCGCACTATCTGAATCCCGACATCGGCAACCTGGGACACGTGGACATCGAATTCAAGGTATTAATACACGTAGACACCGAAAACTACGGAGCGCACTATGTGACCTCGACATCGGCAACCTGGGACACCTAGACATCGCATTCAACGTATTATTACACCTGGACACCGAAAACTACGAAGCGCACTATGTGGACCTCGTCATCGGCAACCTGGGACACGTGGACATCGAATTTAAGGTATTAGTACACGTAGACACCGAAAACTACGGAGCGCACTATGTGGACCTCGACATCGGCAACCTGGGACACCTAGACATCGCATTCAACGTACGATTACACCTGGACACCGAAAACTATGAAGCGCACTATCTGAATCCCGTCATCGGCAACCTGGGACACGTGGACATCGAATTCAAGGTATTAATACACGTAGACACCGAAAACTACGGAGCGCACTATGTGGACCTCGTCATCGGCAACCTGGAATACGTAGACATCGAATTCAACGTATTATTACACCTGGACACCGAAAACTATGAAGCGCACTATCTGTACTTCGTCATCGGCAACCTGGGATACCTAAACATCGAATTCAAGCTTGATTCATAAGAATCAATATATATTATATAAATACTTAATTTAGCTAAATAGAAATCTTCCTTCTGACCGATAAGTCTATCGACCTTTTAATAATTTACCTACTAGATCGTTCGAAATACGCGCGCGATATCGAAACTGGCGATACCTGCGCCGCCAGTGTCGAAAAAGTGAAAGGGACATTTTCTCTGATCACGTGATCACACAGATCGGCGTTAGGTGGAGGAGGAGGAGGTTGCGGAGGAGGAGGAGTATCTTAATAAAAAATTTTCACATTTGGACTTTGCGTCGCAATATCTCCGCTCGTAGGGCACGTAGCGGAAAATTATACAGGAGATACCCCCCTTATTTTGACCCCAACTATCGATTAAGCCTACTTAGAACTTGATCCGTTCACTCGTTATCGAGATCTCAACATCTCGGGTACTCGCAACCCGTCGCGTCGCGTAAAAGAGTCACGGTGCGGTCTCGCTCCGCGTGTACTTGGCGCGAGACACTACCGTGTCTCTTGATAAAATTGATAGTATAAAATATTTAGTTAAAAAGAACAAATCAATATAGTCCACAAACAAAATGGTTAAAAAGAGCAAAACAAAAAAGATATTTTGTACAAATATTTTGTTAAGCCAATCAAATCATCCGCTTGGCAACATACAATCATCCGGTTTTGTTAAATCAACAAAATTTTTTTGAAAAAAATAATTATTTTTCTCAGTGCATATATCAAAGAAAATTATCCTAAGTTAGTACCGGATCAACGTCAAGCATTTAACAAAATACTAGATAGCGTCGAGCGCAAAATGAGGAAAAGATATTTTTCATAGACGCACCTGGAGGTACAGGAAAGACATTTCTCACTAACCTTATATTAGCTAAAGTTAGATCTTCTGGTAAAATGGCTTTAGCTGTTGCTTCATCATGTATAGCAGCAACGTTACTAAGTGGTGGAAAAACGGTACATTCCACTTTTACATTACCCCTAAATGTATCTGTACAGCAAGAAACTGTTTGCTCAATACGTAAAAATGGACCACTAGGTAAAGTATTACAAGAGATTTCCTTACTTATATGGGATGAGAATGCGCAATAATGAGCCATAGGGCACATATGGAAACAATCAATCGAACACTCCAAGATTTGAGACATAGTGAAAAATTCATGGGTGGCGTAACTTTAGTTTTTGCAGGCGATTTTCGACAGACATTACCTGTAATTGTAAGGGGAACCCGCGCTGATATAGTTAAAGCATGTTTGAAATCCTCGGCAATGTGGAGTACCATACAAACATTTGAATTGCGAACCAATATGAGAGCCAGTTTAGGAGGAGGAGAAAATAATTTTACGACAAAGTTACTGCACCTTGGCGATGAAAATATTCCTTATGATAATAGTTTAATAGAAATTGACTAAAAACTGGGACAAGTGGGTAAGTACAAATGATTTAATTACGAAGATTTATCCAAATGTGGAATGTTTATTGCAGAAAAATTATAAATGGTTGTGTGAAAGAGTCATTGTATCTCCAAGAAACGAATCTGTGAATGACATTAATGATATCATTTCGAAAAAAATTAAAGGGAATAATAAAGAGTACAAATCAATCGATACTGTGGTTAATATGGAAGATACAGTATATTATCCCCAAGAATTTTTAAATAGTTTAAATCCGTCTGGTCTTCCACCACACCGTCTGATTTTGAAGATTGGTATACCAATCATCTTATTGCGCAACTTAATTCCACCGAAATTATGCAATGGTACGCGACTTCAAATTAAAGAATTGCGTAACAACATCATTGAAGCCATTATACTTATCGGCCCCGCAGAAGGGGAGTTAGCGTATATTCCGCGTATTCCAATGATTTTAAATGACTTACCATTTTCCTTCAAACGTTTACAATTTCCAGTTAAAGTTTCTTTTGCGTTAACGATTAATAAATCACAAGGACAAACTTTCAAATTTGTAGGCATAGATTTAAGAAAAGAGTGTTTCTCACACGGACAACTTTATGTTGGTTTATCTAGAATAGGAAACGCTAAAAATCAATATATTCTGATACACTAAAGAGAAATAAAACTAAAAATATAGTATATTCAAAAGTCCTATAATTAAGTCAGAATTCGGCAACAAATGCACTTTTGGCAAATTTTCTCTCACAGATTGATTCAGTAAAGAACCAAACAATATTTATTTCTGATGAGATTATTATAAAACAGGGTGCAAGTAGAAACTTGTACATTGCTTCCTCATATTTTTAAAGTAAGCAAGTAAGCATATTTTTTAAGAAACCTACATTGCTTCCTCTATTTTAAACCATAATTATTTATATTTATTTGTTTTGGCTTCCTCATAGAGGAAGCAATCAAAATTATGGACCTTTGATCGCATATAAAGCTAAGTCTAATCAACCAAATATTAAAGAATTATATATGAAATTGGAGTAGAATTTTCCGGGAAATACATCACCGGTAAGAATTAGAAAAATTAAAAAAAAAACGTTATTAACTTAAAAACTATTAGACCGAATTTGTATTAAAAACATAAAATAGGGGTAGAATTTTCCGGCAAGTGCTATAGAGTATTTTTTTCGTTACCGATGTTCTGGAAACCGATTTTTTAATTTTTCTAGACGTTTTTGAACATAAGCAACACATTGGTATCAAAAACTCAAAAAACAATTTTTACTTCGGTCTTTTCTACCCCTATTTCATATATAATTCTTTTAAATTCGGTTGATTAGACTTAGCTTTATATGCGATCAAAATTATGGACCTTTGATCGCGTATAAAGCTGTGTCTAATCAACCAAATCTTAAAAAATTATATATGAAATAAGGGTAGAAAAGACTGAAAAATATAATAAAATTATAAATAGATCGATATCTGAATATTTGCGAAAGTTAGAGCTACCACGGACATTTTTAAAAAAATTCAAAATTTTTTTAAAAAAGAACTTTACCGATCATCGCCAAATTCAATACCAACCTTCCTTGAATGATACTCTATCGATTAAAAAAAAAACAGCCCGATATCTCAATATTTGCGGAAGTTAGAGCACATACGGACAACATATGCACACACATACACACATACATACATACAGACGGACATTTTTTTTAGGCGATATTTCGACGTTTTACAACGATCTGAACATATTGGCAGAAAAAACTCAAAAACCAATCTCTTCGTTGGTTTCTTCTACCCCTATTTCATATATAATTCATTTAAATTTGATTGACTAGACCCAACTTTATACGCAATCAAAGGTTCATATATGAAATTCACGAAAACAAAGCTTCCTCTATGAGGAAGCAAAAATGGAACTTAAAAAATTCTCTACAAAAAAACGTTATATAGAAAAATAGTGGATTAGGCCTAATAGGGACACCACGTTAAAAAAAACGCGCCTAACACTATATCTCCGAGGTGGTGTGGAAAATAGTGTATTATCTCTGAGATGTATAAAAGTTGAAACTTTATAAAATGTATGACACCAAAATGATTGATCTTGAGAAAAAAAGTATAAAACGTTTTTTGTATAGAATTTTATAAGTTACAAATTTTAACGAAGATTTATCAAGAGACACGGTAGTGTCTCGCGCCAAGTATACGCGAAGCGAGACCGCACCGTGACTCTTTTACGCGACGCGACGGGTTGCGAGTACCCGAGATGTTGAGATCTCGATAATGAGTAAACGGATCAAGTTCTAAGTAGGCTTGATCGATAGTTGGGGTTAAAATAGGGGGGGGTATCTCCTAATATAATTTTCCGCTACGTGCTCTACGAGCGGAGATATTGCGACGCAAAGTCGAAATGTCAAAATTTTTTATTAAGATACTCCTAACGCTCCGACGTTATAACATATATGTGTAACATATACATACATAGAGAAATGTCACTTTCACTTTTTCGACACTGGCGGCGCTATTTTCATAAATCCACCACCATCCATCCATCGAGTCGACGAGTCGATATATCGAGATCTTGATATTGTGCTCAGTGCAGTCAGTCAGCCGGTTTCAGCGGCCGCTGTCAGTGACTACGTTTACGCGAGCGTTATTTCTGTAGTAACTTACGATAATTCTTTCGCGTAAAAGGGATTTTGTAGTAACTTACGATAATTTACTTCGCGTAAACGAGTGAATTATCGTAAGTTACTACAGAAGTAACGCTCGCGTAAACGTAGTAAGTGTTCAGTGTTATTAATTAATAATAACCTATAGAAATAGTGACGATTGTGACCGTCGCCGTGTGATGATAGTGATGATTGATTGATATATTGACGGCAGGGAGCTCTGATGCCGAGGAGATCCCGTTTATACGCGAAGAAATTATCGTACGTAAGTTATTATATTTATATACTACATCCCGTTTATACGCGAAGGAATTATCGTAAGTTATTATATTTATGTATACTATATACAGAAGTAACGATCGCGTAAACGTAGTATATAGTTAATATTAGTATACATTATATATATATAATACGTATACGTGACAGATAGTCGGAGCTTTCCAGCAAGCGACACAACTCGACACAAGTATCGTTTTATCTTTGTTGCTCATTACCAAAAAAGAATACTATATACAGAAGTAACGATCGCGTAAACGTAGTATATAGTTAATATTAGTATATATATATATATATATATATACGTATACGTGACCAGATAGTCGGAGCTTTCCAGCAAGCGACACAACTCGACACAAGTATCGTTTTTATCTTTGTTGCTCATTACCAAAAAAGAAAGATAGAACGATGCTTGTGTCGACTTGTGTCGCTTGCTGGAAAGCTCCCAGTGTGTGCGTGTGTGCGTGCGTGCGTGTGTGTGCGTGTGTACGTGCGTGCGCGCGTTTTTTAATTACTTTTTAAAAAAAAAGGTAAAAAAAGGCGCCAAGTACACGCATAGTAGTGTATATGTTGTTACCTCGAAAAAAGAGAAAGTGGTAGTATTATACCTCGAAAAAATATAAGTAACAAGTGGTAGACATAATCTTTATATCTAAAAAAATCTCGAAAAAAATCTAAGCAGTAGTATCTTTATTTCCGAAAAATTATAACCCAAATGATACACATCACAAAATTATGTTACCTTATCAAAAAGAAGAGTCGCGCTTCAAGTGATCTATTACAATTACAAAAAAGAAATGATATTTCTTTAAATTACAGCGCCAATTACAGAGAACATATATATTGCCTCAAAAAATAATTGTTGCACTACCTACTTTGAAAAATCTTTACATTGTGTCAATTAGAAAAGAATGTATGATAACAATTTTATAAAATTAAAAAATTTTATTTAAATTTCACAAGGGAATACAAGGTATTTAAATACAAAGTTTACATGTGTATTTTTTAGTGGTCACAAATAATTACAGAGGTAACAGTACAAAATAAAAATATATTTTATTAAAATATCCAACGAGGGATGTCTTTTATCGCAAAATATATACGGCTCATAGAGCTTTACAATCTGTACATACTGTTTGTAAGATAAAGATATACTGTTTCTAAGATGCGTAACACTACAAAATGCATGATATCAGTACAAAATTACCTTTTTCAAAAAGGTAAAAAAAAGGCGCCAAGTACACGCGTAGTTGTTACCTCGAAAAAAAACCAATGGTAGTATCATTAATTTTAAATTTAAAAATATTTTAATAAAACCCAAATGGTACGTAATATATTTTTTGTACCTCGAAAAAACCCAAAAGTGGGTAGGTAGTATCTTTATTTCACAAAATTATATTACCTAACTTAACTCAAGTGACATGTATTTCAAAAAAAGATGTGAAATCTTTAAATTAAATTGCGTCAATTGTAAAAAAAATATGTATATTGCTTTGAAAGATAATTGTTATGCAACTATACTTTAAAGAAATAAAACCCAAGTGGTATCTTCGTATTTCTATTCAAGGGTCTTCCTATTCTAAACCAAGTAATAATAGCTTCTTAATTCTCTTTAACAAATTTTTAATATTACAAAGAATCATTTTAATTACAAAGAATTAAAGAAGTAACGGTACAAAATAAAAATATTTAAAACAAAATAAATAAATTTTTCTTGTAAAAAAAACTGTTCGAGCTATGCAGGGATAGGTAACGACCGAGAAAACGAGACGGATGTAAAGCCGAATGTATCTCTTGTGTTTATTGGAAGAATACGTTTAACATAAAATGAATGAACGAAACGATTCGATACAAAGTAATTTGGCCTCCGCGTTCGCGATGATCGAGAGTAGAGAGATAACCAAACAGAACGGACAGACTATTGAGAAGAACATGGATCACAATAAATGGTAGATAGTAAACCCGACGACGCAGTCGGTAACGCTTGATGGCGCCCCGATATATCG
>JASTWP010001737.1:0-61480 GCA_030770255.1 Temnothorax ravouxi | reverse complement strand
TAACGAGGGCGGCCGCTCTCTTTCTCCGCGCGAGATTGCTTTATTCTCGCCCTTGTGCTCTCGTATCATCGATTTGAGCGGTATACTGTTATTAGATCTAGACACACGTGAGTATAAACGAACAACAAAATCATTTGTCCCCAATCTCATCTTTTATTATGTAGGAAATATTTTATTGCAAATTACAATTATATATATGTAATTGTAATTTATGCACGCGTAATTTACATTAAATAAATATACGTAATAAAAGGTGTTCGACACAAGAATAGTGACCTATTACGAATGACTTAATAGAGAAAAATCAATCCTAATGTCAAGAGAAAAAATTACAGTTTTCTAATCTTACAATTTTAGTTCTTCGAAAAACAACTTTAATATTTTAAAACTTTATAACAGATTTCACATTTTTGAATAATAAATGTCAAATGATATATTTGTTATTATTCAATTAACATAATTTATTATATTATTCAAATAAAACCTCTTTAACTTTTGAGATAAATTTCCTACTTGACTTGTGAATAACGTATTAATTATAAAAATAAAACGTAAATTTTTCTCTTCAGTTATTTCATAATTTTATCTGCATAAATTGTAGAGTGTATTATTAAAGCATTGTTTATCTATATATATAAATATATTAATTATTATAAAGAAAATTTATCCTTGATTACATAATTATTTACATATAAATGAGAGCGATCAGATTGAATGTAATAACATACACATAACAGATAGAGTTCTTTTTCACTGTAGCGTCTGTCGTATAATAACGTAATTGATACTATACTGTGTTTAATATTACGCATTTTCTGTCGACCTCGTCGTTAACGATTGTGCAGTCGCGAATCATGCTTCGCCCGCTTACGGTCACCAATAAAATCCGGAAAAATGCCGCGTGTTAATCACGAGATCCGGTAGCGGCAGCGTGCCGAAAGAAAAGGTCGTGATCATGACGGTTAATAAAGTACAGTCCACTCTCTAAATCTGACAATGAATCAATAAATATAGTCACTGATTCAGCAGTTTCACTGATTCAGACTTAGAGAGCAGACCAATAAAGCAAAGCGGAACGGGGCGCCCCGTTGTGTACGATACGTCATATACAGTTGTACAGCGCAATCCACCTGCGAGACCGGAAACACCTGCGCACACCTGTTAACATCTCTTGCGCTTGAAACACTGCGAGGCGGAAGTGACGTCGGCACGCGCCACAGGTGCACCGTTGTATGTTTACGTATGTCGGCTGCCGAAAATAGCGTAGACATTACGAGAGATTGACCAAAGTGCGAATGAATCAACACTTCCTCGCGACGGGACCCACTTCAGGTCCGGGTGTTCAAAGAAAAAAAAAAACACGATGAGAGTAAAACCGAGCGCAGTACAAAAAAGTATTTCGCCCGTAAATTTGTACAGAAAAAGAAGTTTCGATTTCAGATGTTAAGACGGAAATTTGGTGCTCTACATTTATTTTATTCAAATTCATTTCACTTGATTAAATTTAAAATACCTAATTTTAAATTTAATCGATTTTATTTGATTGATTCTAAAAATAGTATCGTGTTATCTAAAAAAAAGTTATATAAAGATAATTTCATCAGAGATAAAAATAAGTAAAGAAAATAAGCTTCCTAAGCTTTAAAGATTGTATGTAAAATAATTAATCTTTATACTATTTACGTAATTATAGATTTGATTGGAAGATATCTAACTAAAATTAATGACTTCAAAATTATCGCATATCTTTCAAAGTTGTAATCTTTGGGTGCTAGATTTTCGATACTAACACAGATCTGTAATATAGGCTCGCTCAATAAATGTACTATTCCAAATCTCACATTTTCTAATGTAAGTTATCAGATTAATTGCGATAGATTAACAATAAACAGATATTTAAGCAATCAATTTTGATTTACTCGGATTCTAATTGAGTCGAGTCTTATTCATATTCGCTTCTGTGCGTTTGGTTGGAGAGGATAGCTACGAGCTATATATATATAAACATATATCTATATATATATATATATATATATATATATATATACTATATATATACACAAAAACGCTCGGGTGAGAGATAGTGAACTCAGGGTGGAATATTTTCCTATTCAACTAGGCTTATATTATTAAAAAGCTGGATTTAATCAACCAAATCTTAAAAAATTATATATGAAATAGGGGTAGAAAAAACTGAAAAATATAATAAAATTAGAAATAGATCGATATCTTCAAATTTGCGAAAGTTAAAGCATAAACATTTCTACAAAAATTCAAAATTTTATTAAAAAACAAACGCTTTTTTATCAATCATTGCCAAATTCAATCCCACCTTCCTTACATAATACTCTATCAATTAAAAAAAAAAAAAAAAATGCACTCCGATATCTAAAAAATTACAGAAGTTAGAGCATTAACATTTCTTTTAAAAAAGAACCCTTGATTATTAGCATTTTTATTAATTCTATTATATTCTTCAGTTTGTTCTACCCCCACTTCATATATAATTCGTTAAGATTTGGTTGATTAGTTCTGGAGTTATAGAAATTTCGGTAAATTTGGCGCGCGCGCGCGCGCACACACACACACACACACAACACACACACACACACACACACATACAGACGAAATGACGGGCGCGGCCGAAGCGGCCCCTTTCGTTCCGCGTATTCGCACGGGGCACGTGTATCGCGTGGACGAAAAACGCGACATGACGTATCGAAACGCAAGACCAAAACATTCTCGCCACGTTGAAATCAGTTAAGAGCAATATTTAATTAGCAGTAGTTATTATTTATTGTTTTCTGATATAAAAAATAGGAGTTCCAGCAATTACAGTGACATAAATACCGCTGTGCAGTTAACCTCCAATTATATAGTAACAATCATAGATTGCGCGCGTATAGCAATTTTTTACTTACCGAAATTATTAACAGTAAAATGTAACAGATTGCAAGTAGAAACTTATACATTGCTTCCTCATATTTTTTAAGTAAGCAAGTAGAAACCTGCATTGCTTCCTCTATTTTAAGCCATAATTATTATATTTATTTATTTTGGCTTTCTCATAGAGAGGAAGCAATCAAAATTATGGACCTTTAACCGCATATAAAGCTGAATCTAATCAACCAAATGTTAAAGAATTATATACTGGGGTAGAAAAGGACTGAAAAATATAATAAAATTAGAAATAGATCAATATCTCCAAATTTGCGGAAGTTAAAGCATAAACAAAACAATTCTGCAAAAATTCAAAATTTTTATTTTAAAAAAACCCTTAATTATTAGCAATTTTTATTAATTCTATTATATTCTTCAGTTCTTTCTACCCCTATTTCATATATAATTCGTTAAGATTTGGTTGGGAGTTAAAAAAATTAAATTTCTATAACACCAGAACTAATTAACCAAATCTTAACGAATTGTTCATGAAATAGGGGTAGAATTTTCCGGAGAGTGCTATAGAGTGTGTATTTTTTCGTTACCGATGTTCTGGAAACCGATTTTTTTTAATTTTCTAATTCTTACGGGTAAAAGAATTTAAAAAAAACGGTTTCCGGAACATCGGTAACGAAAAAATACACACTCTATAGTACTCTCGAAAAATTCTACCCCTATTTCATATACAATTCGTTAAGATTTGGTTTAATTAGTTCTGGAGTTATAGAAATTTTCGGTAAATTTGGCACATACACACACACATACACACACACATACATACATAGACATTTTTTAAAATTGCAATTTTTCGACGTTTTAGAACATTCTGAACACGTTCAGAAAAACAAAAAAAAATTTTTTTACGAAAACAAAGCTTCCTCTATGAGGAAGCAAAAAAATACACTGCATCTATTGCACAAGAAGCTTTGGTAATAATCACACGTTAAAGTTGTTTTATATATTTTTTTTGCAAACTGCCTGTAAATATATCTCGTTGTTTCCACTTTTATTTGCATGGGCGATAGCGGTAGATGGCGCGACCTGAAATGCGCGGAGCGAATAGGCGTAACAGCAATGTATTTGCGTCATTTGCGTACGTGAGAAACTGAGATTAATTCAAAGTCACGTTATTCGAAAACAAGCTGCACGTGTGTCTATTTTAATTTACCATACCTCGTTTCGTCCATGAATAGTAATTTTCCTATGACAAATATACACGATGTTACATGTGCAAGATTATATACGATGCGACGAATCCATGCATAATTACGATAAACGAGCGTCACAACGCATATACGTGCTATACGATGCGGAAAGATTTATCGATTTATAGTAGAACGCTTATTACAAAAAAAATCCAATACAAACCAACATTTTGAGAGGTAAATAAGATATTTCAACATTGTTGAGAGAACCGTAATTAGTTTACAAAAAGACTCTTCCATTTATGAATTTATTCTTGCGCCAGCAATTTTCGTGAATAAAAAAAAATTGACTCCAAATTTAATAAAAACTTTGTTCATCGCATGTGCGGTCTGCTTTTCATCGCCTGTATAAAAATTGTCGTCCCCGTTCGTACGTAAAATGACAGACAATTATTCTCAAAAGTTGTCAACTCTCGGCCGTTGTGTCCGATGTCAAAACGCATTCGTGTCACACTTGGAAATTAAAGCGTGCTATAACCTCGGAGAGAAAGAGAGAGAGAGAGAGATAAGCGAGCCTAGCGAGCCAAGGATCGCGGAATTTCGCGATGACGCGGAGCGACGCAGCGCAATGCAGGCCAGTTTATTTTCACGATCAACCGTTATTGTTATTATCGCCTCCGTGACGCACGTTACGCGCTTCGCCGACAATGAGAGGAATATTCCGCTTGGACTTTCGACTAGCACAGAGAGAAATAGAGAGAAGTAGAAAGAGAGAGAGGGGAGGGGGGATGCGAAGGCAGCGGCGTCCCAAGCATTGCCAAAGAATCGCCATGAACAACAGGGCCGAGATGCAAATGTCGAGTAAAAAGAGGAAGAATCCCTTTCTATATAGTGCGCGTATAATACACAAGCTGCCGTACTGTTGCCGTAAAGGCCGTGGCACATAGAAAAACTTAAGCAGTAAAAGCAGTAAGGAAATCAACACATCAGGTACACTGTTGGAAAATTTGTGTTAAATATAACATAAATCACATGTACCCAAAACGGTTCACTCAAATTTTTGTGTTAATTTAACATAATCTGGATGTGTTAAATGGTAACACCGATATTATGTTAAAATATTTCAGCAGAAAGGAAATGTAATTCTGATTGTAATTATGTGTACAATTAACTTTTATGTTGAAGTTAAGATTGTAAGATAAAATCAGCACTCTTTTTTCTGTAAATTTTCATTCCCTACTTCTGTTCATAGAGTAAAATCAACACTCTTTTCTGTAAATTTCAACACATTTAATAAATACGTTCAAATTGTGTTACTTTAACATATTTTTTAAATTATTTTAATAATTTTACATTTTGAAGTTGTTAAGTTCAATTAACATAGCAGGCATATGTTAAATCTACACATGTATGTGTGATTATTTAATGTAAAAATTTTAACAAAGACCTTTTTTAACAAAACTACCAAATTTTCCAACATGCAGTGTAGGATTCAGCTACTGCTTAGGGACCGTGCCTTAAGTTTTTGACTGTGATTGGCTGATTTGCTTACTGCTTAAGTTTTTCTATGTGCCACGGCCTTTAATCGCTTGCACCACAGCGAGTAATGGTCATCGTTCGAAGAGAGACGTATTCTAGGATAAACCGCGATAGCCGGGCAGCATAGCGCGTAGGATAGATGATGTATCAGCGAACCATCGGTCAAGACATATTGCCGCACGATTTATCTTCTCGCTACGTGGAAGTCGACATAAAGGAGCTAATAATGATCTCCGGAAGAGAGCTAATTATCTAAATAATATTTAGTTTGTTGAACAAAATCCGAAGAAAATCTTCTACATTGAGGGTTCCCAATTTACGACTCGCGGGTTGGATCCGACCCCCCGTGAAGTTTTATCCCGCCTGCTAAGAAATTTCGACGTTATAATTTTTAAATAAAGATATTTCGTTTTTATGTGATTTTTAAAGATAAGACTTATTCTCGGCCACCGGATTATTACAAAAATTTTAATATGGCTCTCCTAACAAAGTAAGTTGGGAACCCCTATTTTACAGACATTCTTATAGAGAAGATGACTCAATCAAATAACAAGTCGGTGTGAAACATAAACAAATCTACTACAAGATTAGACTTACCCGGCTTACCTTTAGTTGATGCATCTGTTGTTCGTGCAGTTCAGCCAATTGTCGTTCCTGGGCATGGTACTGCTGCCGGAGGATCTGCTGCTGAAGCTGATGGTGCTGCTGTAGCTGGAAACAAATCCAGATATCTCAAGGGTAATGTAACATCTTTAGCTGAAAGCTAGAATATCAAAAGGTATCTGAAGACACAGTAGTAATCAATTCGTGAGTGAAACATAATCGACAAGTCGCACGCTGGCCACACATCTCTTCTTCAACTTAAATCGTCACAAAGCGTTCCTGTTCGTGATACCATGTTTTTTTTTCTATATCAGCATATGCAGTATATTAATTTATGGCAGGCACGTATTATTTTTGATTCACCCACGGTGGAGAATAAAGGGCAGTTTGATAAAAAAAAAGGAACAAATGGAGATGCAGATTTATGCACAGACCTTTTCAATATGTCTATGAATAAAAGCTTTTGTTGCGTACATACGTCGAGTGGAAATGCGAAAGTATGCGTAGCGCTGCTGCCGGTGCCAGAGCAAAGTTTCATGCCAACATGGCGCGCATCCGACACGTTTTAATCCAATTCACCGTGTGTCCAATTCTCTCGAATGTTTTTCGTTGCCGTTTGTCGTTCGTCGCGCACGTGGGCGACTTTGAGTCGCCTTTTCTCAGAAGGAAATGCGTGGGCTTCTGACACAGAGACCAAAGCGATTTCGCCCAATTGGTTACGTCCGCGAACGAACGGGCACGCTGTCACGCGATACCCGTGCATGTGTTGCACCTTTTGCGAAAACGCATCAAAAATCGTAGGCGATATGTACGATTTGAAACCGGAGTTACGCTGACCATAGCATTCTAGAATTAACGAACGAGACAAGATTCGAGAACTTTGTCGGCTATACGAGCTACAAGCGAGACAAGATTCTCGATTGACATTTCCCTGAAGCTAATTGGGATCAATTCTTGTGTTTTAAAATAGAATAGAAAGAAACAGAGAATGACTGAAACCCCAATAATTTCAACACAAAATGTGTAAAAACAGATCTTGAGCATTCTTCCAGATCTGTTATACATATAATACGGAAGCAACAGTGTTGATGATAATATAAATCGTTGGATTTAAAGATCAATATGTGATAGTTTCAAAATAATTATCATAAATAAACTGAATTTATTTTAAAGTAATTCTCAAAAGTTGTTAAATATAATGTAAGAAAGATTTGTGAATAATCAAACACATTGTGATTCTCATAATTAATGTCATGAACTAATGAATTTAATATCAGATTATCGCGATTGACAATTGAACATCACTTTGTCACCATCTGTCGGTGTCACATTCACACATCAATCTACATATTTAATTAAACAAAGCTCATCGATCCTGAAATTTTCAAATGGATTGCAATACATCGCGGAAAAATAATCAACATATTGAATTGAAATACTAAATTAATCGAATTCGGTTCGTGGAGGAAACTATGAAATGAACCTTACCGAACAATATAGAGCAAGGACCCTCGCTTTTATCATGCCTCCGAGCGAGGGTCCGATCTCGGGATGGAAAGGATACGCTCTTCGGGTTACGGTGCTTGCGGTAGGATTCGGAATTTACGTTTTGTTGTTCAAAAAGAAGGATTCATCTGGTGGAAGATGGAGCTTACGAAGAACTCCGCGAGAAACTCCAATCGAGCCAGACGACAATTCGAATATCGAAATGAAAGAGCTCAGGTACAAATTACTTTCAAAAAAGAAACGCGTTATCTCGATGCTTTTTCGAGCGTTTGATCTTTTTTTTTTTACGAGAAATTCAAATGATGTGTATCGTTTATAATACAAATAAATTCATATTTGCTATGATTTACTTTATTTAGCAACACATCTTTCTTTTTTAACATGCCAGTAATTTATTTCTGCATATTTCATGTCTACTACATTCGCGGATATTTATCGCTCGTGCTGCTTATTGGCCAACCCAAAATAATATTTTATAACTCTTACGTTTTGCAATCCTCGGAAACAAACCATTGTGTCATAAAATACACATACATAAAATACATATGTGTGCAGTTATCGTTTTCTTGGCAGCGATGACAGATCCATCGTGACATACAACGGCGAGGTTTGCCCGATTTGTTTGGGAGTACCGAAGATTGGCGTGAGAGCTCCTTGCGGTCATTCGCTATGCGCGGAATGCCTGGCGAATTATTGCGATGTTAGAATCGCACCTGCACCGCCACCTTGCCCATTATGCAGAGCGCCGTTAAATTCAGTGGCCTTGGCTTGCGACTTTGTTAGTATATACCATGCGCCAGTCCCACCGGTTTCTCTAAGGAGAGCGATAGCAAGCCTTACTGGCCGAAATGCACAAAATGCAAAAATAAGAGATAAGCAAAAGAAGGAAAGAAGAGAGAGGGAATATAGAAAATATTTGTCTTATTTTACCGAGTTTCATCCTGATAGCTATAAGCATGATGGACGAAGTATTATAGCATTTTTATTTCATTTTTGACTCTATTGCTCCTTCTTTCTTTACGTTTCAAAAATATTTATGTTAAGATAGAAATTTGGCTACAATTACAGTAATCGAAAGTTTAATGTGAAGAAACTTATTAAAATTACACGTATATCTGTACATAAAAAACTATGTTATATTGATTTATAATTACAGGCCATCTTAGGTCCTAAAATGCTAGACCCGAACACCATCATGGTGCAAGACTGGATACGCGAGTACAATAATCACCGAGGTTTAGTGACGTCGGTACGGCCGTTTCTGACGACGCGACTTGCCCTTTTCTTTAATATCTTGACTCTCTTTCTGATTGTCGGATTGATCGCCGCGAGACTTCAGGTTTTTGCGGAAATATAAATTTTGTTTTAAAGTTCTCAGTAAAAAAAGTTTGAAAAAGTTGTTCTTATCATCAATCAGTATAATAATAATAAAAAAAGAGAAAATATATTTGTCGAAGTGAGTAATACATCCTTCGAAAAGCATTTACTGCAATTTAGTGTCTAAGAATAAACAGATAAAAAAATAAATAATGAGGCACATAACGTAATGATGGTACTAATATCCGATTTGCATATAGATAATGTCCTGGGAAAATTGAACGTGACTTAGAACATTACCGATATCGATAATTGTGTTAATTATATGCGTCTAGTTCAAGAGCTAAGGTTAGTTGCAAGGCGAGGAAATCTAAATTTACTGCAGGTATGCCTCAGAATGTTACTGTCTGTTCGCAATTCTTAAGAACGTTAAAATTACCCTACGCTGTTTAGTGTACACGTCAATATTAAGAAATTTGCTTTAATCTTCTTCTTAAAAATAATTAATCGCAATTTTTCTTCGTTTTCAGAAAAAAAAACAAATTCTTCTCATGCGGGGACAATCGAGCGTGTATAATGCAAAAGTTAAAATCTTCAATTAATACGCAACATCTTTTTTATCACTGTAATATGTGCTTTGTGCGAAATAATTAACACTTTGTCGACATCAATGCGTTGACGAATCGATCAGAACAAGATTGCAAATTGAGTAAATTTTTTTGATCGCTTTTCTTTCGATTTCTGCCTTACTTATTTCTAAATGTACAACGTATCTGTAAATATAAAAAGTGATATATGTAGAATGTGTGTAAAAGACATTTTGTACACCTATCTTTCGTGTACTGTCCACGAATAGTATGTAATTTTAATAAAATCATATAATATGAATACAAACATCGTAGTATTTGCATTTTTTGTTTCTATTTCATGACAAGAGTTTTGTAAAAGCTATATATCAGATAATTAATACAATAAAACATCGAGTTAATAATATATTAATCTGATGCGTTTCTAACGTGCAAAACTTGGTAAAAACTTTAAAGATTCTAGCAGCAGTGCAAAAAAAGCGATCGCATTTGCAGATATAAATACTGATTTATATTGACATAATCTGTTTTCTGAAAAAACCGCGCAATTTTCTTTAAGTTTTACATATTTTAGCCTTTTAGGATAATTAAAACTGATTTTTAGATGCACACAGTTTAATCCGAAAGTTGTAATCTGGACTTTCAAGTAAATAATAAAATTATAACGTATTCTTTTCATATAGAATATACATAACGCTTACAGAGTAACAATATACATAAAAAACAAGAAAATTATATGCCAAATACATGCAGATTTATAGTAACATATAAATACACTTTTAATTACAAAATCTTCCGGTTCCAGTTAGGCATTAATTATAATACAATAGCTGATTCATTTTAAATTTAGATATGTCATAGAAACATTTAAATCCGACCATACACAAATATTATTAAAATCGATATCGCCAACACTATTTATAATCGTCAATAATGGAACAATGACGCGCGCGCGCGCGCGACGCGCAAATGGCGCATTAGATTAATTTGCGTCGCCGCATATCAATACTATTGTGAATTCTATCGCGAAAATACTCGTGATAAAATAATCGAGCCGTTCAAATAGCGCGTGGGCAATCGAATTCTATTCGCCGAATGGATGCATTAACGCAGCGGCAGATTCTCGCGTTTCGAGATTTCCGTCGGAGACGATCGCGAAATATCAGACATGCGTAACAGAAATTGAGGTCATACACAATGTCCACTGGCCCACGAAATTTTAATAACAAAAAAAAAACTCAAATTAATTATCTATTATTCGAATTAATTATTATTAAATTAATCGAATGATAAACTTCTTTTTGATATAACTTTTATCAAGGAAAAAAATCTTAACTCCAAATTCATTATAAAATTTAGTACTAAAAGAAATTGTTAAAATATGTATAAAAAATATATGGTGTTATAACATTTTAGATCCTTATTTTTTATTACGGAGAGAGAGAGAGGGAGAAAGAGAGAGAAAAGCTGTGCTATTTCTATCGATCTGATCGATGAAATAGAATGTGTTTTCATCTTGCTTGCTTATCAAGAAATTAGTGAGAGAAATGATATCCAAAACTCGAAAAAACTCTTTTAGGTGTTTATTTGGCGCAAATGAAACAGTAAAAGATCGTGACGATTTCGTTGAAAAAAAAAAAATGTGTGCCAGCATTAAAACGTTAAAACTTAAGTATCTATTTAGCTAATGTTAAATTAATTCAATGCTACCTATGCAATGTTTATTCTTATTTTATCTTATTTTACCTTAATATTTATAAGAGAGCTGTTCGTTTTGATTTTCAGGCCACCACCTGATTGTAACAGAATACTGCAGTTGCGGAATATCACATACATGAGATATATTTACTTTCCGGCAGATTCTCTGCAGCATTAAACCTGGCCTTCGCGGAAATATCGACGTCCTTGAACTTAATTGCGATGTAACTAAAGCGTGCACGATCGATCGAATTCAATCGAAACTGAACTCGGCCGCGGTAATCTAAACTTCGCCTATGTGTATTCCGAGTAAATTTCTGCAATGCTCGCGAAAAAGGCACGGAACATACGAGCAATATGCTATACGATACCAGCTGGTGCTAGTTAATAAAACGTCTTAGTTCTAACAAATGTTCCAGCTCTTTTCCTGCCGTGCTAAATTATACGCCAAAAGAATACTCAAAAGTCTTGTCCCTCGTCCTAACTGTTTTTAAAACGAGAAATTTATATATATATTATCCATTTTTTTTACGCTAATATAAATCCTTTTAAATATGGAGTATATACTCGGAATTGTTTTTCCGCCATGTTCGGCTAATCACATCACAAATCATTACGTAAATCATAACATTATACAAGCATGTAGGTACTGATTTTTCTACAAAGTTGATTACAACTCGAAAAATGGCAGGCATCTCGAAAGATAGAGTGTATTATACATTTGTAGAAAAATAATCTCGTTTCGACGCGACGTGCAGTACTCTACTAATTGTCAAATTGTTCATTTTACGAACGTCATCTTGTCTCTGTTTCACAACAGGTTCCACGAAAGTCTCGAGGAATCCGACGTTTACGTCGAGGAACGTCGACGGATCGATATTAAATCGATATATAGGTACCTATATTATATGCGCATTTTGCATAAATGCAAATCGGTCGTACGTTACCTCGAGTATCTTCTGCTGCAGCGCGTGGCCGTGCATGTTGGCGGTATCGGCGGCCGCAGCGTGATAAGCGCCGGAAGTCAAGGTGGCCGTGGCCGCGCCTCCTCCGCCACCGGCGCCCAAATCCCGGGGTCGCGGCATCGGAGAGCCCGGCGTGTCTCTGGCCATCTCTATGCACATGTAACAACAACAATACACGTCCGATAACATGCCTCGGTGAGTGCCACCGCCGCCACCACCGTGCTGGTGGTGGACAATCGTTCCGTGATGGTGATGCGCACCGATGATCTTTACGCTCGAGCTTTCCGCGCGCGGATATCGATCGAACGCGTTCGCCCGCTGCACGTAAACCCTCATAGTTCGTTCCTTGTATATGCTACCCCTCGGTCTCCTATCTTTTATCGATCCTTCCCACCGATACGATCAAATCGACAACAAATTGATTTTTTTGCTTAAATTAATCACGAACTGAATTTTCATAATGATTTCGATGATGCGAGATAGGCACCGCGCGCCGACTATACTTTATATATACGGATCGAAATACGCGACTATAATTTGCGTGGGAAAGAAGGCATTCGGTTGCGATCAATCGAGATTAGAAGTCGTAACAACTGGTATTCAACTCAATTAATCTCGCTTCAAAGCACTCTCGCTCTCGTCGCATTCCTTCTGTTATATACTGTCGCTGAAAAATCACTTCCCCAATCTCTCACTATATAACGATAATTATTATCTCGATAATTATTATTTCTTTCGATAACACACAACACAATGAAAAAAATTCACTTCCTGTCGCCCAAGTATTGGATTCGATCGTTTTTATCAATTTACTAGATTGAACACATGTCACAATATCACGACAGCTTTCAACTCTAGTCGAATGTGCAAATAATCGAAAGAAGTCGCCTACAATATCCGTAATTTATCATTTTATCGTAAAACATTGTCCAGGTGAAAAAATATTAAGGAAGACGGAGATCCTCGCGCATCAATCTTGGGAGAAGTCGGAATTTTTTGTATGTACCTCTCGTTTTCGAGTCATTTGTTTTCCAACGACACGTTCAAGTTTCTCGGAAACGCGCGATTACACGATTACACCTTGCGTGTATGTGCCTCGCTGTTTTCTATTTCTTTTTCCGGGTATTCGGCAGGTTAATTTCGGGATGGCCCATCAGCGGAGAAGCCGTGAGAAAACGCGTCTCGCGAGAACGTGGCCTCTTCTTTCTCCTCGGGCCCTCTCTCATCGCGTCCGGCTCGAGCGACGTTCGAAAGGGGGGCACGTGTTGCGTTCTCCCTCCCGTTTCCACCCCCCTCGCGATAACCTACGACGACATCGGGAGGAGAAACTCGTAGAATTCGGAGCGCGATGGCGCGTGTCGCCGCGGCGCGATGTTTATCGCCGCGATACTCGCTCGCGGCGCGATAGCGCGGCTATTTTTAACATTTATTACGCGCAAACGCACGCGTACGCGCCGCCACGAGCGGCCACTTATCGCTCGCTCGATTTGCGCGATTCTCTCACTTTTTTTATCTCCTTTCGCGCCTGCAGTCGCGCGCTCCTTCGGACTTTCACGTCCCCGTCGCAAACGACCGGATACAGGTTTAAAGGCTCGCTTTCGGAAGACTCGAGAGACCTCGATCCGCGGTGATGGAAGGACACCTCCTCGAAGAAAACCACCTGCGGCCACTCCGTTCGCGGCGCACCCTTTATCGCCGGAGATCCAAGTTCAAACTCCTGTCGTCACGCACTACGTTGCCGCGATGTGTTCGTAATTGTGCCGCACAAAGGGACGAGCAGGGTTTCGCTAGAAAGTTTTCTGAATGAATTACGAAATCCCGAGGTCCAAGTGTCAGTAAAACCCCTTGGTGCTGTCATTCACATATCCTAAGTTATCGTGTTGAAAGCTACAAGTTCACCCACTTCAACCATTCTTCGCGACGCACTCCTAATCTTAAATTATCGCCCGCCTCGATGTGAGTCTTTATTCCGGAGTGCTCCCCTCGTGATTCCCGTTGAAATCCACGTCGGAGCTTCACAGGTGGGATATCTGTGTCGCGACCGCGGTCTGGCGATCTGACACGGCGTTTTCTCGCGATTTCGCGCCGCGGCTGCGTAAACGCGCGCGCGCGAGCGAGCGAGCGAGCGAGCGTGCGCGTGCAGGAAACGACGGTGGAGCGACGAGGAGAAGAGAAGAAGCTTTATAACGCCGCTCGGCTCGGCAAAAGCAACGCGGTCAGCGCTAAATTTAGCTTCGCGCTGGAAGCGATTACGCGAGCCGGGGAGCGAAGATGAGGTGAGACAAAGAGAGAGGGAGTTAGGGGGGAGGGGGAGCGAGAGGAAAAGAGCGCGACACGTAGAGAGCGGAAGGGTAATACCGAGCGGAGAGAACGTAAAATTGCCCGCTCGGTAGACGGATCGCGACTGAACGATCGCGACCAGAGTACCAGAGAAGCGCGGCTCTGATAATTCCTCATCATTCGCGATGGGAGATGGTGCGGAGCAGCGCGACGCGCGGCGAGGCGCATCGAAGCGGGGAACCGCGGATATTGGCCAATCATGAGTGACTCGCTCTCTTGGTCGCTCGTTCACGTTCACGTGCTCTCCGAGCCTCCATTTGGCTCTACATCGACGCGAGCAGTGAGGAAATCTGTCGCGAGCAGCGGTAAATTAAACCCAAAAATAAAAAATAAATTCTGTCAATTGTACATTCGTATTTGGCAACACGTTAGCTTGCCGCTGAGCGAGCGCGATCGGCGACGTGAGTGATAATGAATAAGATTTTTTGGTTACATTTTTGAGCTTCCGTATTTTTGGGCTCATCTGGCGACCGAGTTATGCCGTTCTCCGACTTCTCATTCAATTTCTACTCGTATTCTAATGATACGACCGTCGAAAAAGTTTGCAAATTTTGTCCCCTCTTTGTCTAAGTTATCTATTATATTTTATCTTGAATAACAATATTATAAGTAAATAAAGTTCTTCCTGTTTTTACGGGCAAAGGCTATATACCTATAATGCAAAGTAAAGTCTAAAAGTTAAAAGCTAAAGGTTAAAGATTAATAGATGGAATATGTAGATACTTGATATTTATTCAAGAATCTATTTCTACTTCCTCCAAGAATGTTTATCAAGTTAATACAATTGCTACTCTTTTCAATAAAATTTTTGTACGAAAGATAAATATCTTCTTGAAATAAACATGAATTTGTCATTCAAAATACTATTTAGTGTTCAAAATATTATTTATAATTCTTATTATCGAAACCTCTTTTACCCCGTGACAGGTCAATCTAACAAATGCTATCACGTATTTCCTAACAATAATATAACAAAACTAATTATAAAGACGAAGATTGAAGAGAACTTTGTCAATATAATTGTCAATATAATTGAAACAACCATTAATTTAGCGAAAGCGAATAAAGAGTTTTTATTCGCAATTTAATTTGTTTGGAAGAAGTATGTAAATAGCATCAGTATTAGAAAATCAAGATTAATAGTCTCATAAAAGATATTTTAAAATAATATATAAACAAGATTTGATATTATGCACGGAATATGTGTATGTGTTATATACGTATTATATGTATATATTACATACATATGACTTTTACATACATATATGTATATATGATTCAACTTTATATGTCAAAGATCAAATGCGGATTAATGACGGAGACAACGAAAAATATGCTTTCGCATTTTGCTCGTTCAAGAGTGACCAAAAACAAAAGACCACGAAATGGAAGTTATTTACAATATATATATATATATATATATATATATATATATATTACGTGAAATATTTGAAAAAATTATGGCTGATAGTGTGTGAAATGCAACATCTCAAGCTTCGACGAACTTAGCTACACAGATAATATTAATTATTACTAATGTACGAAAAAAAGTTATTCTTAAATCTTAATCGCGCGTCGTATTAAACCTTTTTCCTCAAAAATTTTTGTTTTTAATTACATAACGAGATATACATGATTCTAGGAATATATTCGTGATTATGCTACGTCGTATATATGTACAATATCGCTATGTAAATTAAGTTTTTTATCTGCAATTCCATCTAGATATTATATATTATGATTATTTAATTTTGCAAACTCGCATCTTTTAATCGTATAGAACATAAAATAGAACCAATAATATAATTGATGATAAAATGGATAAAAATTAAGTAAAAAAACAATTTTTTGCAATTCTATAGATATATTTTAGAAAAGCACGGTATACAATTTATTGAGCAAGTAATTCGTAACAACTAATAATTTATAATATGTACACTTGCATACTATATGTATATATATGTATTATACATATACATATATTTTTTGTACGTATAGTATTATAATATATACGTTTATAAAATATGTATTATGAGACAGCAATTATAAAAAACTTAGAGATTATATACATATATGCAAATGAAAGAGAGGTATATTATTGAGAAGTTTTAGTTACCAAATATAGAAGATCAAAAAATTGGTCATTGTGTTCACGGAAATGATGACGTTGATCGAATGGCAAGGTTGAGGGTTGATTCGGCAAACTAAAAATTTATAGATGCGCAAACAGTTTGACAATAATATTCCGCTCCTCCGCCTTTCACATCGATTATGGGTTATACCGGTTATACCAGTTATACCAGTTATTACGACTTGAAAATAACACTTGTGTGCCCAAAATCTCTTCTCGCCATTTCTTCTTCTTTTTTTTGTTCATGGCTGCGTCATAAGTACCTATCTCTTTCAGAACGGCTATAAATTCAGAATTGCAGATGCGTGTTCGGGAATGGAATTAAACTTACTAAACGGACAGTCCGCTTCGAATTTTAGTATAGCGTTTCCGAAATATATGAATTATTAATGGGGTTGTTAATAGAACAAATTCGTTGATAATAGAATTAAGCAGCGATCGGAATAATAGGTATATGCATTTGTCGACCTAGACCATAATATTTTCCAAATGTAATTGCGTGTGTTTTAAATAAAGTGCAACTTCTATAATTCAAATCCACAACAAAATTTGAACTTGTGCTATCCGAATTAAAAAAAAAATTAATTGTAAAATTGTAAATTATAAATCAACTGTCAGCTGTCACTGCGCATATAGTATGTATGCGTGTGCATTTTGACAAGTTACAAATTACATCTATTTTCGGCTTGCACAGTAAAAATCATATAAATTCAATACAGAATAAAAACAGAGAGAAATAAAAAAATATCAGATAGTATCTTTTTTCACCTAAATTACGATCTCTCGTGTCACACGTACACGTACGTGGTATCCGAGGTCTTTCGGTCACCTGACATTAATCAGTTTGAATTATAGAGACTGCGTGGCATTTAAATATGTATAAATAATTAATAACTCGTTTGGAGAGAACGATTTTTATGGATATAATATATAGCGAAGAGAGATGCTCACCCTTCTGCGGCAGATGCGTGAAAGCGGACGTGATCTCGACACTTCTATAGCCCACGTCTTCTGAAACAAATTACAAGCGTTTTACAAAACCGACCGCGACGGTTACATTACACAGAGAACAATGGGGAAGGGGTGGCGCGGGAGGAGAGGAGGGGGTGTATTTTTAGCTCATTGCTCCTTCAAATGCAATCTGCACTAATTTGCAAATAAATGTTGCAATGTTCGCGCGAGAAGCCTGCTGCGTGAATATATAATGGCGGCTGTCGATTGACGTCAGTTTATCCGAGACGCGGAAAGAGATGCCCCGGGCTGGAGGCAAACTATCGTGAACCATTATATCACGATTGATAATACTATCTATCGCGTCACACACTCCTATTATGACCGATCGGCTTATCTTCGGCCGTAAATTCCTATAATTTTATACGATTTTTATTTGATCTTTCCTTTCCACGTGTACACAGATAATCGAATAAAAAGTCGAATCTCGATACAATAGTATTTGTATTCGATAAGAATCGGGGCTGGATCCTTGGTTGTACGTGCGTCTAAGATATTACCAAGCGTGAAATTCCAATCTTTTTGTGCAAATATTATAAAACCAAGTAAGTTTTAAATTTTAATCTTGAAATGGATAAAGGGACGTTTCCGTAGGACATAAGATTTTTAATTTTTCATTTATAGTTTAATAAAATACAGTTTTTCCTATAATATATCTATTACATATCTTATAATTACAGTTCTTCTCGTATTATTCTTTACATTTAGAATAACATTTATAAACAAAATCTACAGAAAAAAAATTGAGCAGAAAGCTTTCTAATTAAAATCTCCTCGAAATTCTATTTCAAACAAATATAATACACAAACTGATAATTAAATTTTAATTATTCTTATGCAGTGCATAAAATAAAGTAAATTCCGCGGAAAATGCATAAATTCGTAATAAATTCATTTATATTAAAGTGCTAATTCTTTCCTTCGTATTTAAGCAAGAATGATTCTAACATGACAGTATAGCCGTATCTTCTTAATATATATTTTTCACTCGTACAAAATTGATGATTAAATTTTTATTCGAACATATTTTACAAAGCGCCCGCCGGTGCAAAAGGAAAAACGATTATAAGATGCATTGTCTGCTGTGCACCGCGTTAATCTTGCGCTAGTCGCAAGTCGAGCTGCTTCGCGATTAGATAAGGCACACACCACTACCACCTTTTCGTACGTTTCATCCAAAACGTCTCGCCTACCACAAACCCGAGATGACGTCGCGTCATTCTCAGGTTTCGAACGACGACGAGCGAGCCAATAAACGCCGGCCTTATCATCGCGATTTAAGACTGCAATCCGGCCTTTATCAGGTAGCCCGTTATTGATCGATCGATTATCAAAAAAAATTGTTTGAATAATTCAGAGAGAATTTCAATAACTTAACCATATGTGAAGTCGCCAATGCAAATGATGCGTCAAAGTAAAGTTCTTTTCCTTTTGCTTCATAGAACGCACTATACTATCTCAACTCATATTTGTTGACTAGATTTATTGACTGTTAAAATAAATCTTTTTTTTAATTAGTACACTAAGAAAAAAATATTTTAATTCCAAAAAATATTCATTAGGTGGTTCCTAACAGCTTATTTACTCAACCCTAGTAGCACATGATGGAGTATATACGTTTTATATACGTTTCCTAAACGTTTCTAAACGTTTAGAAACGTTTAGGAAACGTATATAAAATGTATATACTCCATCATGTGCTACTAGGGCAATATAGTACACATACTTATTTAGCATTAGATATTTTTATTTAAATAAAATAAATATTTACTTTAATAAAAAAAAAATAATTTTAAGTAAATGTATTTACTTCGTTAAAAAATTTTTTCCTCTCAGTGTAATGTCCTGGAATTATCCATTTTCGTAAATACAGTTTCGTCGAAGCAATCTTTTGACAGCTCAATCTCTTATATACAAGCGACCAAATATTTAATATTCAATATTGTTTCAAATTTATATAAAAAAACTTTTTATTTTTTTATATTCTTTTAAAAATATTCAAAAATCTCGCGCAAAAAAATAACAATTAAATTTGAATAAAGAAAAATAAAAATCCATTAATTGGACCGATTGGATCTGACAGATCAGTATAGCAGCGCCATATGAAGATTCTCTATTTTCAAACACGTTATATCAAGAAAAGATTGACTCTAGATTGACCGAAGAAGCTATTCCTTAATCGATGAGAAAACCTGTTTCGTTTCACTTAGACATCGGAAAATCATAGTGACTCTATACATTGAATCTGTGTGGCTCACGTTTATGCGGAAAATGAATTATGCTGTTTTTTTTTAAATACCGATTAAACTTATCTGCAATATATACGTGCACTTGTATATAACAGAAGATAATTCTAAAAAAAAACGAGAAAAAAAACATTTGATCGATATAAGCCACGAGCATTAAAAGATCACAATCAAGATGTTCTTATCGGTTACTTGATATTAGTCGACATATCGCTTTGACGATCTATCGATCGTCGTCATTGCGCTCCTTTTGTTCAGCATTCGGAATCGAGTCTACACGCGTATGTATACCATAATCACAAAGTCACTACGATCTATTTTCAGACGAAGGCCGTAATAGTCCGACGAGTGTCGGCACCAGTCATCGCGATGACCTTAGTATATCGCGTATGCCTCTGATCTATTATTATTGAAGATTAATCAACATTTTATCGGCTACGGCTTGTTATACCTGATATAACTTGCATACTTTGCGATTACGCGGCGAAACGAAGATTGAATAGAGGCAACCACCACTCCAAGTTTCGTATTTGTCTGAGAAACAATGAATATATCGAAATCTAAGATGACACTGTATGAATGCACATCTTGAGCAATATTCCAAAAATATATGAAATAAACACTTCACCTAGTGAACTCTTTTAACATTTAATATTAAATTTTTTCACGCAATTAAATGTTAAAGAATTTAAATTTGTTAAATCAACTAAAAAATATTTTAACCTGTTACTTGCTACAATATAATTTACGAATAATATTCTAGTTTTCAATTTACATTTTACTTTTTTAATAAGATTTATTTGTAAGATATCTCTGGAAAAACCTCTGAAAACTTTATTGCAGAAAAAATTGACAAATTCGATATCGAAAATAATATTATTCTCAATACTTTTGTAGTATTTTTGTAGTATTTTTTAGCGTGGAATATTCTTTGGATATTAATAACGTATCAAAGTTCTTTATAAATTTTAATAAAACAAATAAAAAATTAGACTCGATTTAAAATCTCACAAAAAGAAAAAGGTGACAAAAAGATTCCATAAAGTATAAATAACTTTTTACAATGCAACAGGGTATTTCAGATTAAACATCAGGTAACCTGATGAATTTTACAATTAAGTTACGACAAATACAGTGTAGGCGCCGCACATATTCACTTTTGTTGCGACGTATTTATAGAACGATGACTCTATCGAGGCAAAGAGCCAATAAATATCGATAATAATCGTTGCTGGCCTCCCGCCGCAGGCATGTGCATGTGTTTTTATGCGTGTATTCCCTCTGTCAACCTCGACAGATACTGGCTGATTTTAAATGTGATCGAGAACCAGTAAGCCGCGAGGAAGCCGATTGCGTTCGTGCTCCTTCGTCGTTCGCGATAAAGTAAGATCAGACACTAAAAATTTACAAGGCATTCTTTTTCAAACGCCCACCTGACTCCGATGACGGTTACCACCCAGGAGACGAATCGTAACCGATTCTGAAACGCCGGCAAAATCACACGAGCATATAATCTATCGAATTTTTATCACGTCTTCGTCAGTTCCATAAAATCGCGTCTGGAGCTCATAAAATCCGATCGGATGTTCCTACTGAATCATAGGAGACGATCATATCGTTTATCACACTACGTAAGCTTGAGGCTGCGAATTGCTAATGAAGATTTACGGCTCGTTAAAGACTCTTATACAATCACGCTTTGCCGTCCTTCCAAAGAAATTTATTTTCAAATCGTACTGTCAAATAAATATTTTTACATAACATGCGCAATGCATAAATGTACATTTAACAATGTATTTAATTCGCAAGATAATCATAAACTCTACACTTTTTTTTCCTATCTTCAATGTTTATAAGAAGCACGTTACTTTTATAAATGCTATATTTTCTTGGAAATTAAATACATAAATTTAAAAAATTGAAACTTAAAAACTATATATACAATATATAGTTTCATTGTATATAATCTAAATTTACACGGAAATTATTATAAAAATTAAATAGGATCCTACTCAAGCAATATTCAATAATCTTCATTAAGCCACATCTTTTGTAAAATGCTGATAAAAATTCGATTCTCCAGAAAATATCTGGGTAAATGATATCAATAAAGTTTGCTGCTACGCGTGTGGCCTTTCATGCAATGATACAAAGTTATCAAATGTGTTTATTTCGACTTGTTTTCAAGAGAATATATCGCAACTTCCAGTCGAATGGTGTAATCTTTATTTTCTATCAACATATATGTGAATTGCGTTTCACAGATTATATAGTTCGCGTGATGGTGGTATTGGAGATAAATCCTACAGATTGCAACGGGATAGCTCTCCTATTATCTATAGCCATTTATAGGGGTGCCCAGTATACCAACATCTGAAAGAGATCGATTGCCTCTCCAACTTCCGTCCCAGGATTTTTCGGCGACGGCACCGAAACCGCTCAGGGAGGCTGCGAGAGCTGGCTGCGAAAGAATGCACCGGCCGGCAAACTGCAGCGCCTACGGTGAAACGAAATGGGCCGACGGAGGGAAGGAAGGAAGGTGAGCGAGAGATGAGTGCCGTGAGTTAGCGAGCGAGTGAGTTAGTGAACAAGCGAGGGAACGAGGGAGCGAGCGAGCGAGCGTGCGAGCGGAGGTCACTGCACGGCGCATTCCTTCGAGTCAAGTCCAAGGTTAATCCCGAGGAAGAGGGCCCCTCCGCCACCCGTTAGGTTCTCTCTCTTTGCTTTCGTGCATCGCGCCACCCGTGGTCTTACGCGTTTCCATTCTTTCATCCGGGAAAGGTGCGTCGAGAGGCATCGGGCGAACTCAAGCGCAGTTTGTCATAGGTTAGACAAACGGCAAGACAATGACTATTTGCCAATTGAATCACAAGACTGAGGTATCGGAAGAATTGTCGAGTGTTATTTGCTAAAGTATCCGCGGTATCCGTATCGATCGTGATGTACTAATCGAGCGATAGCTACAATCATATAGGATAGCATTTGATCTCGTATCGCAGCTTCGACGGAGGTAAACTTATTGTGAGAACTTTGAACTTTGAAGCTTGAAAAATCGTGATTAAAAAAAGACAATTATTAAAAATTATGCAACTGATTAAAAGGAGATTGCATAATTAAAACGAGTGTTTGTCACAGATCATCTTTTTACTTGATCAAAAGAAGCGCTACGTTGATATTTCTTGTCTCCATGTGCCTATCGGCAGTAATAAGACCTCTCACAGTCAGAAAAAGAAATTAAATTAATACATATATCTAGTGCAAATAGTATATATATTTTTTTTCATCATACACATATTATAATCGATAGAATAACTTTTACCCATACTGTATTGCTATAAAACGTCGAAAATAGAGAGGTAAAAAAAAACTGTTTTATATAACCAGCAAAAATAATGCACGGTGTATGTACCAGCAGGCTAATACTTGCTACATATGTATTTGTCCAAGCGGATGTTTGATCAACCATCGGCAAAATGATTGTGACACTTTTTTTCCAGCGGTCATCCAATATTCAGGAGGATGTTTCCTGGAACAACGTGAAGCTCCGAGCTACAGCGAAAAGCAGCGCGCCGATTGACGTAGCGCATTACATAATACATTTTCAACGGATACGGAGAGAGGGTGGGCATTTAGGGTGCAATAGTGTATTCCATCGAATTAACATTACTTACAACGTTGCTCGCTCGGAGCATATTAACGGAGATAGCAAAACCCCGACGACTAAAACCCATTGATGTTTGCGCGCACTGTTCAATCGCTCGAAACCGCCGATTATTCGCCCGCATCCGGAGTGGAAAACTTGGAGATACACACGACGCTGTGTGCCTCTCGCGCATTATCTCTGTTTTCGTATATATGTGTAACGATTCCCATCGAGATCGCGCTACGAACTCGGCAGTACGTATACGCGACGGCGAAGGAAACGGCGTAATCAAGGCTTATTACACGACGTGGTGTCTATTATATTCGCGGCTATTGCGTAACCGCGTCTAATCACCAGTGCTTGTCGTTTTGATTACGATCATTAGTTTCCGTGTACGAAAATATACGACGTTTACAGTCGCCCGATGGAAAATAAACCGATTTGCACGAGGAGAGGGAGAGAAAGAGAAGAAGAGGGAGACAGAGAGGGAGAGAGCAAGAGGTATCGCGACATCAACTATCTGTGGACATCCATGGATCCTCTCTTGAAATCGATGATTGCAGATATACGACATTCCTTGTGGAACGCATAGCTGAGATCTTGCACATACATGCCCTCGAGACAAAAAGACCAAAAATGAACACGCACATGACCAAAATCGTTGTCTAAAATTTTGCATATTTACATAATATTTAAGCGTTAGACAACGGTCTTTATTAATAGCACGCGTGTATGTATTATTCAATGATTAATAATATTCGCTAAATATTAACTAAACTTGAATTTTTTCGAAATTGTCTCTCGATACAGTAAATGTCTTAACAAAATAATCTTTGTTATTACCGCCGCACTATTTTTGTTATACAAATTTTTTATGTTCAACTTCACGACTCGACATTCGCTATATAGAAAGATATTCCAATTTTGTTGCTGAAGATTTGCGAATTTTTCACGCGCTCGATATCCATCTGACGTTGAGAATGCGGGATGCGAAAAATTGCGGCTTGCAAAAATCAGCTTAACGAAAAATTCGTCGATACAACAAGAATATATGTGAAACCGAATATATGTGAAACCGCTCGAATCGCGTACATATACGAGCTTCGGCGCACGAACTTATGCATGCACACAGAAAACCGAAGCCAGAAATACCTGGCTGCTAGAAGTTAAATTATTCAGGAAACTTCGTGCGATTCGCAGATATTCTCGGAAAGTGCTCGATCGACGCACAGAGGGAATAAAGTTACATAAAATGTAAATCACGATCAAAACGTTATCAACCGAGGTAATGCAAATTATTATGCAAAAAAATTCCTTTAAAGAGATGTTACTTTTTCAAAGTGTTCATCACGTCTTGAGATTAACGTGTCTAAATTATCTTTAATTAATGTGTCAATAGTTTTATATTATTGATTGAAAAGAAATATTACATGTCTTTTCGCACTTTGACCTATACCTAATAGTATCGATGACAAAACTAAATTTTCATTAAAAAAAGAAAAAACTTATAAATCAAATAATATGTAAAATATAATAAAGAAATTAACTTAAAAATATTTTTGCGCGCAGCAAACGCATCTCTGGTTTTTCATATCTTCATAAATACGCGGTATCTAAGCTATTATTCTAATTAATGGAATTAAAAACACGCGTGACGTAAGAATGTTACGTGGCGTTTTGGAAGGCGTTTCATTTATCGTTCGTCTGTAATTATAGAATAGCTCACGTAATCGGTCATTCAATATGAAATTACGCGATCGGAGTCTTCCTTGCGCGAGTCTATTTTCGCATGATTATATCTAATCAAGATGTCATTCTCACAGAAATGTGCGACGTCTCCGTAACTCAGTATCGAAAGAATCTGTTACGTTTTAATGCCCGCACAAAGTATCGATCCAAATCGGCCTGAATATATTATATTCAATTTTACAATTGCGCGCGTGCGATGCAATGCAATGGAATGAAAGCAATAAGATGAATCAGAGGAATAAAAAATAATATCGTCCAAGTGTCGTAATAAAGCTGTTAAAAGATAAGACACGCGAATAGTTCTGCCTCAGAAATGTCCTATTTAGAAATAATAAGCAAAAATAAAATCATAAAATAGCGAAAAGCAGGTCGCAATTATCATGTTAATACAAATCGATAACTATCGATACAAAACGGCATCAAAATAGTGTGTACGAATTTGCTGAAGATTCATCATTGAAATATGTTAACGTATCTCTCAGTCAATTGCACGCAAAACGCGAGTTCTTTATATTCGTGAGAGAGCGAGCTCGGTTTTCCTGTTGCTATATACGATTTCGCGTTCGGCGATATTAATTTTATGAAACCTATTATACATTCGTTGGAAGCATTACACGTCAGTGGTTGCACCAAGCGACGTCGAGTGCAAGTGCATCGGGAATGCATTGAAACTCGTCGCAGTGTTCGGTTCTATCGCGGTGCATTCTGTGGCGGCCGGGCTCCTCTTTGTGCCGGAACTCTGCGTGCGCGTTGTAGTGGCGTCGCGGCGCTCATCGACGCCGTCTCCGTCGACGTTGCGAATAACGGACGATAGCAGAGCGCGACATACATTTTTAAAAACATAGCGCCTGGCGGACACTCGCCAGCAACATGCGGAGTCGATGCATTCACCGGGCGGCCGCGTTTTAACGCCTGCCGGCGCCGCGCGTGAGAAAAGAATAGACGCGACATTTCGCAGCTTATGCACTTGCCTCGTGTCACGATACCCGCTCGATACCCGCTCGATCTTCATTTAATACACTAATACAGGCACCGTGGAAAAATAAAGAACGCGCGCCCGATAGAAATTTGATTCGCGAAATGACTCTCGATTTATTGAATGCGATAAAGCATATATTTCGTACATGGGCAAATAATATCCTGTATTAATGTAAAGTACATATACGCAACACAACATAGTGTATCAGTTTTTCTCTTTTCTTGATTCTTATTCATGCTGAAAAAGAAGTTTAATTTTCGAATTTTACTCCTTAAATTGAGAATTTATTCGCTAACAACGTTACTCGTCGTTGCAAATTAAGAATTTTTCTCGACGCCGACGTAGCGAGAAAAAGCAGTTTGAAATCTTTTTAACACTTCACGTGTCAATTGCAGTTAAATTGGATTATATCAGCACTATATAATGTTATGATTTCGAATTCTTTGAGACAAGCACGAGATGAAGAAAAAGACGAAGCAGTATTTAGCAAGAAAATGTGCAAGCACCCTTTAAAGTATTTTATTTCTATCAATCCGCTTATCGTTTAAAAAAATTTTGGTATGCATGAGATTGGATCTTTGAATAATGCGCGCATCGATCTTGTGATACACGCGAAAGTTCGCGCGTGTGAGAGACAAATTGCACGTACGACTTCGCTTGCACGCCTGCGAGTCATGCGATTCGCGTGCCTCGATTTCACGTCCCCGTGAAAATTGGCACGCTATGCGAGAATGTGTACCGGCGAATCGGCGGACGAGCCGCGTTTTGCCAGTGAGACTTTTCGCAACTCCGCGCAAGGTCTCGCTTTCGCTAAATCGCTGGAGTAGAAAATTTTGTCGATATCCATTTACCTCAAAAAGATCAATTTCACTAGCTCGCTCGTTCAGACATTCTTGACGCATGTATTATTGTATATTACACACATATATTGATTTTATAAACTCTTGTATACTATATCTTAACGTAATTTTAATCAAATGGATATCTTTCTTATATCACAGAGAACAAAATATTCTTAATTTAAAAATATTTTTATTTTTAACGTGGAAATCTTGACATGCGATTATATCGCGTTAAACTTGCTTGAAGAAAATTTGTTTGAAGGAAACTTGTTTGAATAAAAGTCGTTATATAGTTCAACCAAGAAAAAAATGTTGAGATAAAAAAGTTGAAAGTTTTATAAGATATAGATTGTTTCGTATAGGTATAAGCAAGATCACTATAATCTTCTTATATAAATTTCAACTTTTTATTTTAACATTTTTTTCTTGGTTGAACTATATTATGACTTCATTCAAGTTTTCTTCGTTAGCGCAATATAATCTCATTTCAATATTTCCACGTTGAAATTAAAGATATTTTCAGATCAAGTATTTTCTTTTTCTCTGTGTATAAATACGTATTTCATTTTAAAAAAATTGAACAAAGTCAATGATATTTAAAAATATATGCGTTCGCAATAAAAAAAATTAAAATATTCATAGATACTTTTGAAATATTGAATATTTTTATGTTATACAATCGTATGTGTTAATAAATATAATTTAATTTTTTACAAATACCGGATTATCGAACGACTATTCGTTTCTGTTCTTGTGGAAGCGAAAGATTCGGGAATTCGCATCAACGTCATTCAGATACATCGTTCCCATTCCTCCGCGTTACAATGTAGCTACATCTCTCGCAACGATAAATTTTATTTAATACAACCCGAGCTATACTGTGCCCGAGCCTCGTCAGAGTCTGACCGGCTGGGTTGCAATACGCAGAGTGCGTCGAATACGAGCAAAGACAATTAGGGCCCACATTAATTAAGGTAATTGCGCTGCACGAGCAACCTCCTACAAAGTGTTCTCTCCGGATGTACGCACTTAAACCCCGCCTAACTGCTAATTACAATAAATTTTATGCCCATCTCGACAAGGCGTTCGATCATCTCCTTCCCACAGTTCGCGGAAAATAAGAGTAATGTTCTTTTCCTTGGGGAAAAAAAAAATACCGACGGGCTTGTCATCAGCGATTATAAAAGGCGAAAAGATATTGACTATCGCAGCTGATTTGACATCCGAGAAAAAGTTTGATGTATTGTTCAGAGTAGTTCATTAAATTTTCCTTGAAATTTTTACATCTCCCAAAAGTATAAATCTCCCTATACAGTAGGGGAGACCGGGGCTAAAATGTCTACGGGGTAAATCCGTCTAATCAAATATCTCGGAACCTGTATATTGTGATGCGAACTCGCTATTAACATTGTAAACGCTGCTTATGGTACCCATGTGACCAACGGAGTTTCGGAAGGTTACCTGCGGTGTTATGGTTTTTACGAGGGCAAACGTGTTTTCGTGGTGAAAAGTGAAATTTTCTGCGCGTGGAAATTTTGTAATATCTGCAATAATATTTGCTCTCCAAATCTCGAGGTACGTGATTATAAATGCATGCTGATTATAAAGAGTAATGCATGCTGAACACGAATCCAGTGTAGATGTCTAATATTTCATGGGCGATCAAACCTGAAACTGATTTACCCCGGGGAGTAGACGGTTTAACCCCGGCATTTTTGAGATTTCAATTTTTCCACCGTTGTCCTTTTGCTCTATACCGGTTAAACAAAGCGACAAAAATTTCCTATATAAATTTTATAGCTAAAGGTTCACTCTTTACAGTGGTATACCACATTTAACTACAATTATTTATTTTGTTGTTAAAAATCGGCACCGAAAAAAAACTGACGGTTTACCCCCCTACCTAAATTACACTTCTACAAAATTTTCTTCTTTGCTACTATGTTATTTTATAAAATATAAGAATATTTTACACGAGAAAATTTCTCTTCGCGCATACATTCGCAGATTGTTTCAAGATTATCTCTTATTAAAGTCGTGGGTTTCAAAAGGCTCACCTAACCAGAAATTAATTACGCATTAATTATGCATGTATGAACTATTCATTATTAAATTCATAGTGTCAAATATACTCACAATTTGAGCCATTTTTAACTATGCTTATAAGTCGCCATTGCTCTTACTTAATATGTCGTTGATTTAATTAAAACAACGTTAATTTAATTTAACCACATCAATGAAGTTAAAATAATACTTGTTTTGTGTTAAAATAATAAATTTCAACACAGATGATAGTTAAAAATAACAAAATATTATTTAACTCAAGGTATTGATTTAAATTTCATCTTTTAATATTTAACAGTGTTGGTATATTAATTATAATATATTAAATAGTGTAATATGAAATTAGAATAAATGCTGTCCCATTTAAATAATACCTATTATCTAACTTCGTTCGTTACCAAAAAATTTTGAAGTCTGGTGAACTCTATTCTCTCTCTAACTACGTTCTAACTACAGTGATTCGACCTACTGACAATTCTGGCGAGAGAAGTGACGTTTCTGGCAGCGGTCCCGTCGACTTGAACGCGCACTTCGTGTAAGAGACACGATCATCCGCCCGTTTGCTATCTAATTTTCACGCACGATTTCTCACCATCCTCGACCCGATTGTCTTCGCGGCCACGTACACCGTGTCGGGCAAGTTGATGCAGGTTAGAACAGTGCATAGCTATTTGCAAAAGATCGACAAAAACGGAATGCTGTCTCGGCACAAATAGATAAATAAAAATTCATGACTTGATCAAATTATAGATACTCTCTTTACTATTTCCCATCCAATAAGAAAAGTTATTAAATAATATATATAAGACGTTATATATTCTAATATCTATGTGATATAGAATTTTAAAAGAGTCAATAAGATTTTCATTAATCTTTAAGTCAATTTTATTATAAGTATAACTCGATAAAGCATTTAACGTTGCAATTCTCAAAAACTAATCGTGACCAGCGAACCAACCACACTTTTATCCAAGAAAAATTAACTCTAAATTCATGAAAAAATATTCACGAAAATAAATAACGCAAATTGAAACGTCTAATTCCGTTGTAATAGTACGTTCTAGAATGGAACGATTTTTAAAGACTGCGTCACGCACACACAGTAACGCGAATAAATAAATATTCCGAAGCATATACGCTTGCACACACGTACGTAACATGCACAACAATAATCTGTGAACAAGAGACTATTATTAGAGAATAAAAGTCGGTGTGTAGGTCAACGTAGGTCCACGGTTCGATGTCCGTATAAATATGAAACGCATAAGAGGATATACATGCGTATTATACAATGTACGTTTAGATGCTTGCGTACATGTGTCTGCGTCGATATATCGAAAACAGAGCTGTCTTTTAGAGATTAAAATGTATTAAGATAAAAAATATTTAGTTTTTGAGAAAACTTAAAGTATACTATTTTTATCTTTGCATTTGATTTCCGGGAACATACGTAGGAACATACAAAAAAGAATTTTTGTTATAATTTTTAAATTCTGTTACAAGAGAAAATTTTTGATTGCACGAAAAATATTTATAAAGTCATTGTATGTGCGTGTGTGTGACTCCGGTGATTTACAGTGAATTAATAACTGTACGGTCAATTACTATATAACCGACCGTTCTCGGAACATCCCTATTACAATTGTTTTGCCATAGCATACGCGATGTCGCCGGCTGCATAATTAAACGATTCGGGATAGTCACGCGATGGAAATTACATTTCCCACTTTAGCTGGGGTTAGAAAAGAAGGTAGGTCGCTTGATCACGTTATGATGAGTTATAGTCAGTAGATTTTGGTGTCGCAAATTCCCCTATAGAAGTCTGAAGAAACCTGATTTTCTTCGATGATTTTATACACATATAAGTAATATATAAAGTAATGTAAATATCACGCATAATTAGAAATTACAAGTATATATGAAAATAAGATTAATATATTTGGAAACCACGTCTTGTTTTAAATTTAATAATTGATACTTAAGTCTGTGTGGTTAATGGGATTTTATAATATTTGAAGTGTACTCCTATACACATGTTTTAAAACTAACTTTATACAGATAAAAAAAGCAATCTTTTATACAATATCTTTTAACAGATAAAAATAATTTAAGTCTTCGTGGATATACGAGCCACGTTCGGCTGTACTCTTTAGATTTAAGAGGACAATTAAAAAACATCTCGAAGCTAGGGCGTAATTAATTTGAAGATTTAATCGGTGCAATGATAAAATACTTTACAGATATCGATATAGAACTTATTCTAGGGACCAAGATAAAAAAAGAAAGAATCGTATATACTTTTTTTGCTCATGTCTCTGGCCGGTGGCCGGTTGCTAAGATTAGACGAACATCCGCTATATATAGAATGACATTTGTGTATACGTGGCCTCTTAAAACATGAACTCACACACGTGGACGCCACCTCTTCTCTTCTTCCGCTTCGTCGAGTGAGCTTTAAACCGACTCCTCTTTCACAAAAACTTAATTCAGAGTTTAATCCGAGGTAATTTAATCCGATTAAGAACAACTAATATTAAATACTCAAAAGCAACGATAATTTAAAATTTTGAATTAAATTTTTGCTTAGGAAAAATCACTATCTATTTTATAAGACTTTTCGCGTAGATTTTGCAATAAATCGAAATGCAAAAGATTAAACATTATCGTTGATACTCACGTAATAATCGCATGAGCTTTTTCTCGATGTATGGATTATTTTAAGCATTAATATGGGACTACTAATAGAGACGATTGATAAGCGATGTCTTATTAAATCGCTTAAAAATCTCTTAGAAGACCTTTTTCCATCTTAATAGTAATAATAAAAAAAGAGAAAAAACAACAAGAAAGAATTTATTGTTAGGTAATAAAAATTTTCGTCTATTTTTAAATATAAGAGTAGTAAATTTTAAATTATTTCTTAAATAAACTACATATTTAAAATAAAATTTAAAAGCAATTCAATGAGAATTATAAAGATAAAGATTTCAAAAGGATATAATAAGAAGAGATTCGTTACAGTCTCTCCTTAGGAGAGAAAGAAAAGCCTTTCAAAAAACCAAAATTCTTTAAGGAGGTACGCTGGTTTGCAAAAAAAAAAAAAGATCTTTGAGAACCCGAAAGGAAACCGGTTCGATACCGCTAAGCACACGTTCTTTGATACGTACCTAGTTGATTCGTGTGGTGCATATTGTAAGTGGTAGTACCATAGTCCAGGGCCATATGCCACACTCTTAAGTAGTATATCCACTGAGATATTTAGTATCCACTGCGGAGCACCATCCGGATCTCTCCCTCTCTCTCTTACTTAACACCGGTTTTAACACTCGCAAACGTAAACACCGCGATTATCTTTTCGCCACGAGACGCGGATTCAGATCTAGAAAGAGAATAAAGGAGAATCATCAATTCATTTGATTTAAAATAGATTAAGAAGTATCGTAAACAAACAAAAGCTTTTACTAATTACTATAGAGCTAATAGAGCAGTAATATTAATAAGACTTTATTACAGAAAAGCAATTTGTAAGATATCTATGTATCTGTGTTCTCTCGAAACGGCTAACATTTTTCTTCAGTTTGTATTTTGTTCTAAGAAATTTCCAAAATTGTAAACTTGAGACAGCATCATTCATTTCTGAATGGTGCAATGTGCTCGTAATTTGTTTTTCTCTCCAAAACGAGAAATTTTGTCGACACAGTAATATTTCTCTGGCGATTGAATATAAAAATACTTGAAACGCAAGTTTTTACGATGAGTTAAGAGGCAAACGCGAAGTAATACGCAATGATTAAAAATAGCATAGGGAAGTTAAAGATAAAAATAAACTCTCAAAATTTTCTTAATTTCTAGTCCTCTATATCTACTTGAGATGCATATTGTCGCAGCAAAACGCGTTTTACATGTTTTAGAGATCATTTATCATAACTTATTTATATAGCATCTGCACAAACAATATTGTTAACAAAAATTTATAAATTAGCATAAAAAAGAAAAGATTAGAATTTATATTATTCGGATATCTTTTTTTGAAATTAGTCACTCTTAACTCTTTCAGTGCTGTGGACGTGTAAACACATCCAACAAATAACACACTGTAGACAAATTTACATGCCCATCACTGAATCGTGGCTCGCGAGCGCTATGGGCGTGTTTACACGTCCGGCCCTAACAGTAAATAAAAGTATTGGAAAAAAAAACTGAAGTAAGTATGTCATAGGCAGAGAGTAAAGTATTCCGCGCACGATCTATTCGTTAAAAGTATTCAGAGCGCTGAAAGAGTTAAATTATAAGAATTATACGGAGTAAAATGATGAAACTTTTTCATCCTCTCTCTTTTTTGTAGTTGACTAATTTGTACGAAATATACCGAGACATGTCAATTTTGATTCGAAATGTATGATTTGATAAATATTAAAATTGCTGCTTTATTTTCTTGATCAGGGTAGCTATCTCTTGAAAAATCTTAAATAGCAATAAGAGTCAAGTGACACGTCATTTTATAGATCTTTTAATTCTCTTTAAATTCTCTTTAAACTGCCTTTTTTCAATTTAAGTGAGTGCTTCTCGAGAAATCATATTTGAAAATCTAAGATGTTAAAAATTGATCCACGACCCCAGCGCAGTGTTTGTAACTTGTAACAGCTTTTACAAGCTTAAATTTGTTACCGTTGTGGCGCTTATCAAAGCTATGACTGAGGTCAATTGAGTAACAATAAATCTTGTCAATGTTGTCGCTGTTTTTTTAAAGAATGCGTAAAGATAGAATACAATATTCAGAAAGAGTTTAAATTATTGCACTATATTTTGGAAATTAAAATTGAGCTGCAACTCACAAGTATTCAATAAAAAACATCTAAAAAAAATGTTTTTTATATTTATATCTTGAATCTGTTTAAGAAATGTTGTTTAAAAAAATTAAAAGAAACTGGATCAATGATCAAAAAATCATTTGGAAAGTCTTACAAGAAATAAAGCCATTGAAGTGGCGTTTGTAGGACAGCATGTATTGAACAATACATTGTTCTAGACAAGACAATTATCTAAAGTCTCGCAAATATCTTATAAATTAGTGTCCGGAGGATTTTGAAGACTTATTGTTTCCATAATACAGAATATGATACTAATTTACTCTACAATATTTGTTTCTTCAATGAGTGCATGTTTCCTTTAACGGAACAATCAACCGACATAATTGTCATTATTAGAACAATATCAATCCCAGAATATTTAAAGAAATATATATCCTAAACAAAATTCTGAAGAACTAAACATTTGCTAATATCTTACACTCTAAATCTGAATCAATGAATAGTACTGTTGAATCAGCGAGTAGTCACTGATTCAGATTTAGAGAGTAGGTAAACATATTGTTGTGAACCCTTTTCCCTGTCAAATTATTTGACTGGAGAATTATATCTTGTCAGAGAATTACATCAATCCAATGATTATATAAATTATTTATTTATAAATTTATTGATTATATAAATTATTAATAATGAGAATCCTTTCAAAAAACAATTTATGTTTTCAGCAAGATGGAACCGCTTTACGCAGAACCGGTTAAACAATTTTTCAATTTTCCCGATCATTGGACAAATAGGAGAAGTCTGCTTGAGTGAGATTGCAAGCTCATCTGATTTTCCTCGTTGGGTTTTTTCTTCGCAGAATTTTACTTGAAAAATAAAATTTATGCCGCAATACCGGGTGCAAGATCTACATCAAAAGATGGTAGATGAGTGCCGTAGAACAATGCTGAAAATGTTTCAAAATATTCGCAATAACTTTAAATATAAGAGGCTTTATTAATGTATGGAAAGTATTTCAAACATTTAATAAAGTAGATTCTTCTATAAACAGCAAATTTTCAGTTTTCGATATCTAAAACTATCAAATATACTAAATGCGACTTCTCGAGAAGCATTTACTCAAATATAAAAAAAAAATTTCTTTACTGCAGTTAAAGAAAAATAAAAAATTTTTAAAACAATGCGTTACTTGACTTCTATTGCCATTTAAGATTTTTGAAGGGGTCACTACTCTAATTAAGAAAATGAAGCAGCACAGTTGAATTTATCACAATCGTACAATTCTCTCAAAAATAAAATCTTTCAGTATATTTCGTACAAATCAGTCAATAAGTACAAAAAAGGGGTTAAAAATTTTTGTCAACTTATCTTGTATATGTATATAAAATTGTATTTACATATTGTGTGCAAATAAAAAATACAAAAACCGTGCAATGTAAATAAAAGTACAATAGCAGCCATTATACGTGAGATGAAATTGACATTTATACGTAAGATAAAATCGTGAATAAAGTCGGCGCGAACGCTAAAGAATGAAAATCTAATTTCGTACCTCCGACAAGTGTCTAATGTCCTTGCTAACACTAATTGCGATGAACGACGCGTACGGAAGAGTTGCCAAATCGTATATATCGTATTTATTTTTCTGACGCTATAGCTGGTTATTTAAAGGTTAAGTAATAGCGTTGCTCACGTTTAACTGAATACGCAGTCTTTTGATATTGACACGATTAATACGTAACCCCGTCGATTTCGCACGTGTGCCCGAGGTGCATGATTGATAGAACTATTGCCGGAGCGGCGAAACATGAGATGTTAAAATATCTCTCATTCTCGTCGTCATTTATACGGCTCCCTCTACGTGCAATCGATTTGTGAGCAAGCGAGAATAAAATATTAGTCGCGTGATAAGTCATGGGTCTTCATTTATCAAGCGAATCTGTCTTGTCGGCTGGCATTAACGTTGCGACATTAATCGCGCAATAACGTAATATCAATTTTACAGTTTTAGATCATGAACGGAAATTATATTTTCTCCAATGCAGTATGCAGAATCTCATGTTTTTCAACGACACAAATATGTAGAATAAACTCTAATAATAATGTATAATTAAGTTACATTTTATTCCGCGTTTCGCAGCAATTATAATAATCGATAGATGAGAAATTCAAAATATTTCCAACTTTTACCCACACGACTTGTTTTAATAATAATAATTTATGAGCTATGTTCATTTCGCATTTCCCGCTTCAATTATAACCGCGGCACACGAGAAATTCGAAACATTTTCAACTCGAGATGAAATCTTTATTTCGCTCTTATACGTATACGACTTTCATTAAATGGTCCTGAAAAAACACAGATAACGCGAGATTGTGTACGTGGGAAGGCGAGTCGATCTTTGTCGATATAGATGCGAGCGAAAGAGAGGAGGATCATTGACCGCATAATAGATACAAACAACGAGAGAACTAAGCTAACGTCTCCTCCGCGCCTGAAGAACCTTTTATACAGCGCAGGCGCGTCATTAGTCTTATTGAGATCGCGACAAAATTCGTTTTTCCTTTTCGCAAAGCCGCGTAAGTACATTTCTATTTTTATTCCCGCGCTGTTTTAATTCTTCACCGCGGAGATAAATATCGAGCGAACGCCAATACGCGAATATCAAATGTATAAATTTCTGCTTTTCGTATAAATATCTAAACTCCTCTTACGCTAATTTTGGTAGCTGTATGAATAATTGTATCGTTTAATCGCGCAAACACCATTTTCATCGATCGTCGAACACAATCTGAACTCTATAATTAATGACAAATGTTTTGTATACGTATTTACTTTTGTATATATATTTTCTTTCTATTTAGTCTTACATATGCATATTTTTATTTAATTTTTAATTTTATATACTTTTAATTAATGAGTTGTGTGCTTTTTACAATATATAAATTGCTACAATGTAACCTTGTGATTAATCTATTACGAGACCACATAAGAGATTATCGCAATTGAATGCAACAGAAAATGTATACTTTCTTATTACTTAATACATTACTCAACGTGTTATGCAATTCGTTCTGTTATCGGGGAGATAGCGTCGTTTGTCATGTCATCGATTCGGTATACGAATGATAGGTGAACGAAAGCGGAAAGAGGTTTCGAGGTTGGAGGATGGAATGTTCGGGAGAGGCAAGTAGTTGACCATTCACGTCGTAAATTGATCCCTTGACTTCGCCTAAGTGGCGCGAATGACTGCCATGACGTCATCTACCGTTTCCTTTTCTTCTCTTTTATCGTAAACCTTTTTGACCCATGGACAAACCCTCTCTCTTTTTCTCGCCACTTAATCAATGTTATTTTATTAGCCGTAAATTCATCTCGACGAAAACTTATGCCACATTCTTTCTTGATAATCTCAGTACGACTGATGCGCATGGGCAGCTAAGCAGCAAATATAACGCGATAACAATTATTAAATTAATAATAAATAATTCAGTTTATGCGACACAATAATTGTTGAAGATTTTTTGTATTAAGTAAGTAGATAAATCTACTATGCTGATGCTATTGAAACGAAGATCAATCCAAAGTAAAAAGAGGAAGTAAAAAATAGTGAAAACGATGGAGTATCCAAGGAGAACTGTCGAGAGTCGCATGACGGTTTAAGGAGGGTGGTTGCTCAAATCAATTTGATAATAATTAGTTCATGGAGAATATATTCATCTATGGGAATCTGTCGTCCATGCCAAAGTTGAAGACAATTGTCTGCATGGTTGTCGAGTAATTATTGAAGTTATACTCTTGTCTGTCTCTTATACACGGACGACAGCAAGAATGTTATCTAACTTGTAATGTAACTCTCGAAAGCATATTAAAAATGATAAGAATTTAATGAAAATAGGTGCAAATAATTCTTTTATATGTATTTAGGAAGAACTTTCTCGAAGACTGAAATGATTCGTCTTTATAGTTATCAAGAAATTATAAAAATAAAACAGGACCACATTTATTATTTGAATTATTTTCACATTTCAACGTAAATAATAACGTATTTGGATTTCAATTGTACAAACAACTCTTTTTAAATCTTAAAACAGCAATTGAATGCATTCATACGTATTTATTTGCCAAAATTCGTTTATTTTACGCGACGAAAATCTAACCTAATATGCTTTCCCTGCCGCGCCGCCTGTCCCGCAGCGTCAACCAACCTCCATAAGTAGAGGTCACTGGATTTGCATAAATAAATATTAACAATAGTGCGATTGCGATAAGATCTGCTTGAAATCTCAGCCACAAAAATATAGCGTTGAAGACACCTTTCATTTTTCTTTTCTTCTTCTTCTTTTTTTTTAATAAACAAAGAATAATTCGTATTCGTACTATTGGACGGCGATACTGAATTTCGTCGAGCATCTCGTCTGCGTTATGAAAGCGGAGCTGCGACATTCGGTACGTTTATTTATGATCGTGCGTATTACACACCGTAATCATCGTTGGAAATGGAAAGGAACGTACGATGACTGACCCAGTTAACCTTTGCGTCTCCAACGGTTCGACGTAAAAGATTCGATTCTCGGCGAAATCACTCGTGGTCGAATCAATTTGACCGATTCCTCCGGCATACCTTGTCAACCATTCAATCGAGAGGCATTCCTCAAATATCGCACATATTGATTTTCCCTCGCGTACAAATAAAATCACGTGTTCACAGAAAGAATAGATTTAAATCGATGAAAGGATTTTACTACGCGAAGCGTGATAAATGTACCTTTGCAGCTGGCCTTCCACTATGTAAAAATATAAAAAAAGTAACTTAGAATTATAAGCTATTTATGAACGTTCACTCAGGCTCGCTACAAGAGAAATTTAATTTCTATCTACTGCGCGCGCGAGTTAAAACAATTTTTATTTGCGGAACAAGCAGCTTATAATTCTAAGCCTAATTTCTTTTACTTCGTGGTAGAAGAGGAGTGGGAGTCAGCTGCACAAGGCTATGTAAATTTGCATTTATGGCTATCCTCTCTATTATTAACAATCTCATAATTATACAAAACAATTATTATTAGCGAGTTGATATTTATATAATATCTAAAATAAAGTGTTAAATCATGATAAGTAGTAATTAAACCATCGTACGCTATTTCCTAATATGTTTGCTAAGGAATTTTTAAAAATATTAAGAATATATATTTTATACTTATTTGAGTAGACCAGTAATAAATGATATAGGTACATACATATATACGTATAAAGTTTTAGTAGTTTCAAATTTATAATTATTTAACTTAATAAAGTAACCTCATTAATATAAGAAAAATATTGATAAAATGCGAATTGCCTATTTAGTAAGAAAAAAAAGCATTTAATATATAGCGTGACTTATGACAACACTATTGACTAAAATATTATATAACTTCTCTGTTAGGAAGAGGAATATTTTGGGGTGAGAACGCGATAAAAAGAGAAAAAATAAAAATCTCGGAATCCACGAGAAACTATACACGATACGAATCTATCGATCACGTCCAAAGTTATCAATACACACTATCTATAATTCGATCGGATCTTTTCTCTCTTAGCAGTAACCACTTTGCGAATGCTCTTCTTGCCGAGGTGGAGAACCTGTACCATTAGCGGGATGTTGAACTTGCCTCCTGGCCGCCTCTATATGCGAAGACTCCCTGAGAGCGCCAAAGGCGATTATAATGGTATTCTGGCATGCCAAAGAAGAAGATTAAGGCGCGTTGGCGACTTTCTTCTCATATTATAAAATATAAACGGAAATATAAACGCGTGGTTGTCCAAAGCGACCAAATCTGTCGTAAATAAGAAATCTCTCGAGAAAATAAGAGAAAAATCATTACAGAGATTGTGCGAATCTATTTATACACATAAGTGATGTATATTTTTTCTTCAAAAAATCGTAAAACAGATAAATGGATGACGATGAATCAAATCGAAAGGACATTTGAATAAATTTCAATACACGTGTCGAGCAATTTGGTATACATTTAAATGGCACAAAATGATAAATATAGATTGTTGGGTCAGATTGGGTCGTCGTCTCCTCGTCCATATAGGTCGCACCCGTTAGAGCCCTGAGGCTAGACACACCTATGTGAATCGATGTTAACATCAAATTATGTTTCAAGAAGAATAACGTTCTCTATTATTTAAAAATGAAATGTGTTATCTGTACACCTTGGTTAACAATGTTAGAAAACATCAAATATTTTCATAAAAGTACACAAATACAATTAAAAATGATTTTGTATTTAATTTTATAGTTTCTTAAGATTATTATATATTTCTAAATGGAAATAGATTTAACATGTTCTTTTATGTTATAACACGTTTTCGTATGCAAGTGCATTTACTTAATATACATGTATAAATATGTAGTAATACATTACACAAAGAGCACTATCAGCGCAGATCGAGTTCTTATAGTCAACAAAATAATAAGATTACTTCCTCTTTAGCTAAAACCGGAAGAACAATTCATGCCTTCTACGTCTTGCACGATCAAGACGTAGAATCGATGATTCGAAACAAACGATTCAAAAATCCTATCGATATCGGAGCGCAGAGACACGGAAATTCCATGAGAAATATAGCATGTGATGTGGAAAGGCTATAGATGACAATTGTACATGCGGAATCGTGTGACGTGTTCCTCGAGGTGACCGAAGAAAGCATATACTCGAGGAGAAAAGTCGCGGCTAGTTCGTTCCACGCATATACGCGCGTAATACAAACATGGATACATTACACACGTACACATCCGCGCGCGCGCGTACGCAACGTGTTCCAACTCGCTGCGTATAAGACAGAGGTATTATTAATTCACTAATTTATCCAACACACCGCGATATACCTGCAGCCATATAGTGATTGAATCGATTTTTCTTTAAAAAGCGGAAACTTATGCGCCACGCTGTAACACAGTCACCGTGGAACGTGGTCAGATATATCGACCTCCGATTGGAAAATAAATAATTGGAATACTGGTCACTTCTAGCTCGTCGAAATACTAGAATAATCAAGAATGTAAAACTGATGACGAGAAATTTTTATGTACAAGATTAAGATATTATTAGAAAATGAGAAAGAGGGTTGCTCTTGCTCTCTAAATTAACTCGTACTCAATTAATATCCGTTGTTATTTCTGCGCTACGCTTGCGAATCTTCGAAAGCTCGCTGCTTTAAAAACAATTATTGCTTAAAATAATCTACGTGCGAATAGGTAAATTATATAAATCACAATTGGCTAAAACATCATTATTAATTTACTGCTTGTATCACTCCGTGATACAAATGGCACAAAAATTGCTGTTTACGCGTGGACACATTAGTCGATATTAGTCGACAGGTTTTTTTTACTCCTCGGAGATATAACGCAACAACCGTTCGATTAAAGTTAACGGTAGACTCGATAGAACGCGAACCGAAAGACAAATCTGGCGATCGCGCTACTTTGCCATCGATCAAAAGTCAAGTCTCTAACCGGTGTGTCAGCAATAGAACACCACACTCGACACAGAAGGGGACTATATAATATATATTTTTCTCGCTGCCCGATTCCTTTCGTTTCACGATTGCGCGCCGAAACCTGTCCATATATCTCTTCCTCTCTTTTCTTCCCTCCTTCTCTCTCTCTCTCTCTCTCTCTCTCTCTCTCTTCCTTCCCCCTAACTCTCTCACGTGCTCTCTTTCTCTCGAAAAAGCGACTATCTACCTACCCAGTACCCACCGAGAGTCTATTTCTCTCGTTGAGTAGCCGCCAAGAATCTAAATTCGACGTTGCCACGCCTCCGAGACTTTTCACGTACCAATATATAGCGATAAAAGCGCACCACGGAAATTCGCGTTGCGCGATTAAGTCAATCGCCACCGACAACAAAGGCCCTCGTACAATGAAAAATATAAGGAACAAGAACAAATATTAGCGATTAGGAATAAGAAATCCGGAATAAAAACTGGTGTAGCATTAATACACGGCTAACAGGTTAAAAATCTATTGCCTGTGTTATTCCCTGTTGTTGCTTGTGTTTTTCATCGTGCATCCAGCTTTATTCCTGATTCTTTAGTCCTAATCGCTAATTATCTATTCTTTGTTCCTTATATTTTTTATTGTGCGGGGTAGTAAGTAACATTCACTTGATAAATCGTAGCTGTAGAACGCGAAAAATAATTTGTACCATTGTTATTAAAACAAAGAAATGTAAAAAAGCCTTAAGCTGTTTAAATATTATTTCCTCGTAATTATCAATTATTGTTAAATTATAATAATAAAAAATATTATCTATATATGTATATATATGTATATACTATATTCTATAGTATATAGATAGAGGAAAGTCCCCTATTATGAGATACCACATCTATTTTGTGTGATCATCGGAAGTCTATGGGCAGAATTGAAAAATGTTGTAGGTCATTTTGAAGGAAATTTAAGCTTTTTTAATTAAGCTTTAAGATGCTAAAATGTAAAATCTAATTTAAATATTAATTTTTCTGAAAATTAGAAAAATGTAAAAAATGAGCTTCATTCAAAATCGAAAAAGTGTGCTCCTAATATAAGATACCCCGAGAAATCGCTAATAAAGTGCAAAATACATCGGTATTGCAATTAGAAAACTTCATTTAATGTCTCTGAAATACAAATGTAATGGAGAAGCTTATTTGCAATAATCGCAAACCCACTTATACTCAATATTTCCAGCGCAGCCAGTGTGCGCCCAGCATGAGCATGCGACCACCATCAGCACACTTTTATAAGTTCGTGTGAACCTTCTCTTAACTTGAACATAGTATTTTCCCTCTTTTTATTACTAATACAATAACCTTCATACTCTAGCAACGAGCGTCACCCTGAATATCTCATATTACGGACCGCCTTGCGGTTTCGCGATCACCAAATCTATCCTCTACAATTAAGCAACTCAACAGTATCCTGTATTTTCCTACTAATACGACCTTACTCTATCGCTGCATACAGAACTCCTTGTCAAATATTTATTTATTATATGAATAAACAAGGTTCAAAGTCTCACCTTCATGGAACTTTGACAACATCCAAATTCACAATTTCGATATTCGTAACGAGTGCATGCACGATCGAACAATGAATTTCTACTAAATAGGTTTTACACCAAAAACAATAAGTTCATGGTGGACCCAACAAATAGAACCTATTACACACAAAAAAATATATACTACCCGCAAGTAAATATTACTTAATTGTTCTAAATATTTTATAATTTCATATATCCGCAAATCTACCATAAAGTCATCGCAAGCATCACATTTACTCAAAACATGTTCTAGATATTAGCAAGTCTAGTACTTCAAATAAGAATATTTAATTAATACAAGAATTCGGATTACTTACTATATACAGTCTACTGAAGAGAAGTATATAATATTCTTGAGAGAAGAATAAATTCTTATTTTGAGCATAAAATTATGAGCTTTTCTAAGATTTGTGATAAGCATATCTTAAAGCTGTTATTAAGATAATATTCTCTATTGAAGAAACCTATTACTTAAAATAAATAAAATAAAACAAATAATTGCTTTTCTTGGCTGTAGAGTGATATCTTTCTGTAGTGTAGTTCTGTGTGTAGTTTAGCAGAAACCCAGCTATCGCATATTAAAAGCTTATCTCATAATAGAGGACTTTCCTCTATATAATTAACGTTATTATTATTATTGGCATGTCATATATACACGTCGTACAACAATATTACGATAAAATAATCATAACGTTATTTATTCGCAAATACTATTAACTATATCACTCAAAAATTGAAGAACAATATATAAAGATACAATAAGAAAGATGTATGAAAATAAAGTATTTAGGTTTATACGCCGCATTTACTCCGGTATACACGCCGCAGCTAAAAAAAACTTAATTTATCGAATACTATTTACTATGTTTAAGACAAATAAATTATACCAATAAAAACTTTATACTGTCTACTACTATAAAAGAAATATAAGTATAAAAATTCATTCTTTGTATTTAATAAAAAAACTTTTAGAAACCCTTGCATTTTTGCCATATATCCTAGAAGGGTGGGTTATACGATATTCATGGGTGAAATATACGCTTTATAAAAAATTACAAATAATGTTTATAGATAATGCAATAAAATATCATAATAAGTTATAAAATGTGTGTAAGAAGTTTATTAAGATGTAAGAATGATAAACAAATTAATAAAACTGTAAAATGTAAAAAAGAAAATACAAGAGCGATAGATGCATTAAAGATTATTGTTATACGATCCAAAAAAAGAAGAAAAAAGAACACAAGAGATTTCGAGTTTTACAAAGTGTCTGACTGTGGCATAAATCTCGCATGCTAACTTGCCGTATATCCCAAATAGGAGGGATATACAAGATATTAAGTTAAACAAAAAATACAAGAGCTGTATGTAGATTCTTGTAACGGCTGATGCCGCACGACCCGATCACGCGTGGGCATCGTGTGCGAATTGTCGAACCGGGGGGAGATCGCCGAACCCGCGGTATCCGCGCGAGACTGTGGCGAGTTCAGTCGCTCTAACAACCGCCAAACTAATAGATCGATCGCTCTGAGTTCGTCCAGTCACTAACGCTTACGTATCGTATTTTATTTGCATATATATTATAAATGAAACGTGGAGTGTCTCTGAGAAGGATTGAAAATCCGAAGCGCCTAACCAATACAAACGATTATTATAATTTGACAAAGTGCCCGCCGTTTGTGGTACGCGCGACCGGTGCGCATCGCGCTCAACGTTGTATTCCTGTCATTAAAAATAAATTCTTGTTACCAGCATTTTACATTGTATGTTCAATGGTACAACAAGAGCTATGCACTTGTATTTTGCTGTATTCCATTATTTACTATCCCTCTACACTTATGTATCATGAAATAACCATTAAACCTTTTACATTCCCTACAGTAATCATTTTACATAAGTCGTAACACTCGTAACACAAGATCAGCGCTTCTTACTACGGTGAGAAAATCGATTCAACTCACGACAGTTTCAGTTAATATTAACAGTAAAAAACTGAAATTACAACACAATACTAATATGGCATAAAGGATGGCACATAACAGAATAACTTGCGAGCAAGTACCTTCATTCCTTCTATTTTTCTGACATCTGCGGCGTAAGTACCGGAGTTACCCTGAGAACCTTTTGCAATTAATTAATCAAAATGTGTTAAAATGCGTAAAAAAAAAGTTAATAACTTATTAAGCCTGCAGTTCTTATTACGAAATTATTATAGAGACATTAATAAATTAATCTCTTTGCAACGCCCGCCTTTGAGTCTTCTACCGTTTTCTACCGAATTAAGCTCCGGTCAACGAGCTCGTGTATCAGCTGTGCGACGAGGCGAGAGAAAGGCGAGAGAAAATCAACGAGGCCGAAAAAAAAGAATGAGAGAGAAAGAGAGGGACCTCCAACAAACGACGGCGACTCCTACGCTTTCCTCGCTCTCGTACGCATCGCTATTTTCGCGGTCCCGTGCAAAATTTGCCGCCGTTTTGCACATTTCATCGCTACTACTTTCGTGTCTAATAATATATTCGCCATATCACACACAGCTTTGCGTATACGCGCGCGCATGTGTACGCGATACACGTACTCGCGCACACCCGCAGCGTGGAACGAGTTTCAAATACGCGTAAACGGGAGCGGCGAATGTAAAGGCAAGCTCTCGGCATCTCATCAAGCGTGGCACAGTATTGAATTCTTGAAGACACCTAAATGTGGTAGATACGGACGCGATAGGTACCATAAAGTATCGGTGTACCAACGGCGTTTAATTTAATTTTTTTATCGGCATTGGAAAATTTTGGTCGCGCGTGCGATGTAACGTTCGATGGTCCTTCTGCGACAGAGCGGGCGACAAAGTAAAAATCTTTCTGAATACGTCAGATAAATGAAATTTTTCTCGCTTACGCAGTTCTCTTCACAGTGATAAACAAAAATAAAAATGAGAAGTATCCTTTTTCTGTCTATGCTCTGTCTGTAGGGGAGACCGGGGCTCGTTGGCACCGTTTTCACAATTTCGGCATTTGAGTTTTTAAACAACTAATTTTCATGATTAAACAGTACTAATATGATGAAGAGAACCTTTCTCTACATTTTCATGCCAGGAACGCCCCTGTATACTGTATAGTTTCTTTGTAATAAGTGAAATACGAACATGCTTGCATTGTAGCCAACTTGCCCCGATAGTAAGGTAAGTTGGCTATGCGACAAAAGTCCATGTTAAATTAATGAAAACGTAATAGAAACACAAAACGGGTAACAGATATGTACTTCTCGATAAAGATTGTATCTTTTAAAGTTATTTTGTAATGATCGAATAGCAAAATGCTGTTGCAGAAAAACAATTGTAAACTTTTTTAAATGTAGCTTTCTTCAATATAAAAATATTAATATAAATATATATCTAGCTTCTATCAACACATTGTAGGTAGCAAATCACATACTCACACAGTCTCACGCGCGCGGCAACAACAAGTCAAGCTAAGCTAAGCGTGTCTTGATATGAGCCAACATACCCCATCCCTACATACGTTTGATTTTAGTCATTTTATTACAATAAATTACTGTTGTTTCTCAAAATAACATGTCGTATATTAATAGAAACTTTTCTTTTAACTAACAATAATACGTCACTTTGATTTACTTCTCAACTGAAAAACATTAATACGATATTTTGAAACGCTCGAAAATTTACTTGCCATCCTCTTGAATCAGAGTTTTCTCTTTTTCTATTGTAATACTTGTTTGATTTAAATAAAAACTTTGGGAAAAATACCTATGTCATAGAAGAGATATTTTGTGATAACTTTTCCATTGTTTCTTTCACTATAAATACATAAACGGAACACATTGCCAACTTGTCTCTTAATTGTGCCAACGAGCTCCGGTCTCCTCTAATTGCAGCGAAGAAAAGTTTATTTTTTTCACTAGTAAAGAGTAATTTAACTTGGAATTTTTTAATTATTCTATTAAATATTATATAAGAAAATAATTCTAAGAAGATAATCATTAAAAAGAGTATAGTTACAATAATTTTCCAATACTTTATTTTAATAACTGAGTTTATCATAATAACTGTATCAAAAGTACATGTAAAATAGATGTACAAGATATATCAAGCACATGTAATATAAATTCGTTTGAGAACATAAAATGGAGTATACACAGATTGGGACTCTGTGACATTTCAGAAATTACAGAGAAATTTTCGACATTTCTTATGTCCTTATTAATAATTTTGTGATTTGTGTCAGATTCTTGACAGATTCTTAACTCTTTTTGTGACAGATTCGTAATAATTTTTTCATTTTAACGCTTTCTTAAAAACTTGAAAGAATTTTTTTCAAGTACTTTAGACTAAAAAAAAAAAGTTAACCGCAAATATCAAGTTTGTTGTAACTTTCAAGACTGACTGCGTGGAGCATGGCGTTTGAGAGTTAAAAACTACGTCAAAATCCGTCGACTTAATTAACAAGTTCACCGTGGGTGATCGTTCACGATTATGAAGACAGTTACAAGAACTCTCCGCTATGTGGGTCAGAACTCAGAGAGAACGAATTTGCGATCCGTTGCTTCGCGAAAGAAGCGACGCGCGGATCGCGCGTTTTACGAGGGGAAAGTTTCTATATCATGTTTCTCTCTTTCTCTCACGTTGCGTGCGCGTACATAGGTTACGCGGTTACGTGGGGAATGACACGGCTTCGGAAGTAAGTTTCTTCAGCTTCCACGTCGTATATAAAATGTCGCGATGAATCGATATCGATGGTGGTATGCGAGGAAAGGAATAGCAGAAATAGAGGGAGCGCTCGCGAGACGCGGTGCGACCTAGGTGGAATTTTAATTCTCTCATGTTAAGTTCGCTTTATGCAGCTCGGAGCCCTCGGAGGCATTACAGATGAGTGTAACGCTATTTCTTGTCAAAAGCTAAAATCTTTTTACCTTTACAGACATATCGCAAAATTGAGGATTCTTGAGTTGTAACCGAAATCTCACAATTATTACATAACCATTACATATTATATGTATAATAAATCGACAATCTTAATTATAAAACTATCCTGTAAGATGTTCAATACGCCTACTATAGATACGATATTTCTTGTTAAAGAGTAAAACGATTCTCTTTAATAAAAATGTTGAAACGTAAGTAAGTAATATCTTATCTGCGACTAACACATAACGGCTTTTTTTCTTAAAATTGCACTTTTTATGTGTGAATGCAAATAGAATAAAATGTTATATCTCTACAAATAAATTTTACTTATATGTAATAGATGGTATCTTGATTTATGGCATAGTTATCAAGAAATTTAATTTTAGTACGTTTACATTAAAAGGCATGCGTATGTTCAGATTGATGTTGCGTGTACTATATGTTTGATAAAATTAGAATATTTTCTGATTTTATAAACGTAAATCTCTTTTTCTAATATCATTTAAAGTGAATATTTTTTGAAGTTGTCTCGAGTTGCAGCTTGTGTAAAAGTGGAAGTTTTACAAACACCGTTCGATTTCATACGTGTTTATCGACTGCAAACATGCGCGCATCGAATCTGTGGAAGATTCCAATATTGCGCACTCGCATATCCGCTTAACCCAATTAAATTGCATATCTCAACACGCCGCTAATTGGTCCGGTAATATAATCTGCGTTGCGTACAAACGGCATTGTTGGTTATATGAAATTATATAAAATAAAATTAATGGTATTACTACATGAGAGTTGCATACGAAATTAATCCTATTACTTTTTCTATTTTTATATAATGTCCTTTACATAATATCAATAACGTTCCATCTATATAATTGAAATAAAATTCAATTCTTTTACTTATAATATTAAAATATAATATTTCGTTTTGGCGATACTGTTATCCTTAGTTTATACTTAATAACGTTATAAAAATATCATTTTAAATTAAAACAATAAAAAGTATAAATAATTATTAACATCGTTTGCACTTTCAAATGCATAAATACGTTAGTTAATTTGGAATGCGATAACACCGCGGGGTCAGATAAGTAAATAAATAAATAAATTATAAATCCACATCGCGTACAATGACAACGATATTTTTATACGGCGCAAAATATTATTTATGGGCTTTCGGCCGGATAAGGTTATCGAGATATTAATCGTCTACGACCGGCGCAAATGTCAAGCGACTCGTTCTCGCGCGCGTGAAGACGCATGCGAGGAGGAGGACCTTTACATGGCAACGGGCGAAATATCGTTATTTTCAATTCCACGCGCGATCGTTTGATTCGACAAACGTGATCGTTGTGACGTGATCACTGTCGCCGTCATGTTGCGCGACGCAACTCGCGCGTAAATCTTTCCTCGGCGCGTTCATGCCGCGTATAGTTTTCGTTCGTTGACCGCTGAACGACGTTCTTCGCGCGATGCGACGCGAACGTCCGGGATCAATGGGGAATCGAACCGAATCCGTTCGATCGTCACGTCATGGCTATAGCCGCGGTTCCTCATTCATCGAGCACGGATGAAAATGCTGATTCTTTATGTTCGACACCGGAGCAGCATAAATCGCCATGCCACCGTAACGTGACGTCCGTGTTTCTCTTCAATAACAATATTTCCAGGCGTAGAAATTTCTCTTTACATGCATTCGCGATCATAAGACATAATTTATTTCAAAAACTTGCTGTATAGAATTATATAGAATACAATTTTAAGAAAATTAGAATTAATGTAGGCTCATGGTATCAGAAAAAAATATGGAGGTGCTATCCCGTGGCATACTTTGTTATGATAAACTCAGATTAATAAAACCAAATAAGTAACATTAGCTTCGCCAGAAAAATAATTAACACAATTAAGAATTTTTAATTGACTATATACTGGCAATGATTATAATCGTAGCAACGATTATAATTGTCGTGACATATCGTCACCGAATTTTAGATGCTTACAATATAAGCGTCTTAATTAAATAATCAAATTTATTGCGAAAAATATTACCTCAGCCAGGGTTCGAACCTGGAACCTCCCTCACTCCGTGCGGGAGTCGTACCAATTCGACACCGAGGCTAATTCACCCGCACGGAGTGAGGGAGGTTCCACAGGTTCGAACCCTGGCTGAGGTAATATTTTTCGCAATAAATTTTATTATTTAATTAAGACGCTTATATTGTAAGCATCTAAAATTACATCAATTTAAATATGACCAGGAATCCTTGGTCGAAACGCGGTGACGATATGTCACGACAATTATAATCGTTGCTACGATTATAATCATTGCCAGTATATAGTCAATTAAAAATTCTTAATTGTGTCAGATTAATAAAGTAACGCGAAACAATTCGTAGTGAAAAATTTTAGTAGTATTAAAACACGGTGTTTCTCAAAAGTCTATAATAAAAAATAAAAAAGTATTATATATCTTGTATTAATATAGACAGACAAGTCATACATCAACCGTGCTAATTTTCAGAAAAACTTTGAATGCATAATTTATATTTTTATATTTCTCGTTATAAAGAACGTGTCTCTCTGTGCAAAAATAATAGAAAAGCAAATTTAAAAATATAAATCCATTTAAAATGATGTACCATTATAGTCTATTTGTTGCGAAATATTTTAGTATTAAAACAATGTTTTTCAAAAGAGAGTCTATAATAAGTAAATATAAAAAAAAATATTTTATATCTTTGTATTAATATAGACAGACAAGTCATACATCAGCCGTGCTAATTTTTAGGAAAACTTCGAATACATATTTTTATATCTCTCGTTATAAAGCACATGTTTCTCCGTGCAAAAATAATAGAAAAACAAAAATATAATATCTGTTTAAGATGGTGTACCATCAATTATGTATATTCTACCGTTCAATCCCCTTTGTGAATTGCGTATTTACGACAATCCTTTTCCAAACATTCGAAACAGTGAATAACAAACGATGTCCGCACGTTGCGTCTGATAAATTATATGACTTGTACCTCGCACAATCTTCCAGATAAGAGAAATCAATTGTCATTTCGAACATTAATAACACAATCAACTGTCAAATAGTAATATAGATATCGAAGCGCAATTAGAGTATTAAAGTACTGTCATTCGTCGAAGATTAATTCGGATCGCGAAGAATTAAAGAGATCTTTCTCGAACCTCTCTCATGTCGCCCACTTCTACTTCAATGTAGATTAACTTTAATCTCGGTTTAACTAACTTCTTATCTTTTTCTGGTTCTAAGAATTAAGTATTGAAAGTAAGTTAAACTGAGATTAAAGTTAATCGGCACTGACAGAAATGGGCATCGGAGGTCAAACGCAAGACGAGCTCCACTCCTTTAAATTTTAACCGCGCGCGATTAGTTCGCTTTATCTCGATCTCCCTAACTTTTTATTTTATAGAATCCATCCAGATTGGCCCGAGTGGCCCGTAATTAATAATCGACTGCCGCGCAACGCATCTACTGTCAGCGACGCGCAAGCGAGCGAGCGAGCGAACGATCGACTCCGAACGTGGGCGTCGCACACAACAGGTGTTTCCTGCGTGCGGAGCGTTTTCCTGCTGCCCGAGAGAGCCTTCTCTCCCACCGATCCCCTCTCGCGATCGGATCCTCGTGAGTGTATACGTCGTGTTTACGCTTCCGACACGTGTACTCCCGAGACGCACGTTCAGCGACAACTATACCAGGCCCTCCGATTTCCACGCGATCTTCGTATCGAACGAATTAAAGCTCCCCTCGAATCGATCGATTCGTCGCGGCGCGTAGTCGTGGACCTTTAATTGGCAGCACAGGGCACGATCGCGAAGCACTCGACGCATCCGCTTTCCCGTGGGAGAGAAGCGGCGTATTTATCGCGGCACGCAAAACAGAAACGTGCGGTCTGTTTACGTCGATCAGGTTCATTAATATTCGACGCCACGGAGCCGCGCGCGATAAAAGCGATGCCGCGCTAGAAAAGAAAGAGAAAGAGAAGGGCGGAAAGGAGGAGGGAGGTAGGGAGACTGGGGAGATGCGTCTTCACCTTTGCTCCATCCGATCCGTCTTTGCACGACGCACATTGTCAACCGTACTTATCTATCGAGCGGGAGAGAGAGAGAGAAAGAGAGAGAGAGAGACACTCGCGCTCCGAGATGCGGAGCGGCGCGAAAAAATGCAGACTGCATGGAAGCGCGCATGCAGCCATCGGGACGCGCCAAGACGATCCGCGGCCGCGGACGGGTCGTCGCCGCCGCTTCGCTCGTTGCGACATCGCTCTCCGCGAAATCGCGGAAATATGGCTGCCGCGCGAGGCAGCCGTCGCAGCCGCGTTCCCGGACGATCGCGCGCGCAGAACAAAAAAGAAAAAGAACGGACAGTTTCTCCATTTACCTCTCATGCGGCATCCGTTCCAGATTCCCCCGTGGTTCTCCACCGGGCGAATTCAAGCGGCTACCAAGAACGCGCGTGAGAAAAATCGGAGAGACAAGATATCCGACGACGACGACGACGACGACGACGACGATGACACTCGGAATTCACCACAGGTCGCGTTCGACGTTCCACGACTTGGACTTTTCGCACCGCACGGTGTCTCACACGCGATCGACCGCGTCGACGGCGACGACGACGACTGTCATTCTTCGTCGGTCACGGGCCACGACGCCGACCTACGACGCGACGTCACACCGAAGAGACGCGATACGCGCGAGAGCGTGCGCGGTGCGCACCGCCGCGATCGCACCGACGGCGGCGCGACGTTGCTGCTGCTGCTGCTTGGTGCTGCTGTTGCTGTTGCACCCGGGGACGCGCTGGCGGCGACGGTCGCTGCTGGTACGCGGGACGAAGGTCGCCCGAGAACGGAGCGCGATCGAGCGGTAACGGGAGCGCGCAGCGAGGAGACACGCACCGCGCGGTACGGCAGGGAGTACTGCATCGCGCGGCGCGCGGCGCGGCGGCCGTGCCGCGCCAGGCGCGTCGCACCTCTCTCTTCTCTTTCTCTATCTCTTTCCCTCTCGCGCGCGTGCGCGACTCCCGCGCCGCCGCGCGGCCGCCGTCGCAGACTCGATTATTTATAGAGAATCCAGCATTGTTGTGTCCACGCGTTCCCTCGCGCCCCAGGATCGTCTCTCGCGGCTCCGGCGCCGCGAGCCAGCTCCGCTTTTGTGAGCAGAAATGTGCGATTTTGCGTTATATCGCTATAGCATATTTCGCTAGTGATTTTTTTTTCTTGTAGAGCAATGCGATATAAAATCGCAGCTCAAAATCGCACTTGTAATAAGTATTTAGTCATTAAATATTTATATAGGGAAATGACAAAACAAAGTATTTAAATGTTATAAAAATGCACATTTGGTTCCAATTCACTGAAAGCAAAATCCAGGTCTAAATGATCGGACAATTCGTTCGAAAATTAACAAACGGATAATCCGACACTTTCAATCGGAATAATTAAAAGGCCGATCAATTATAATTATCAATGATATCCGGCTATCATTGATCGAACATTCTAGTCTTGATCGGTTTTTTATAATTCCGATTAAAAGTATCGGATTATCCATTTGTTATAATTTTTGAACAAATTGTCCGATCATTTACTTCTCTGAGAGATTATTATTAAAGTGCTTATTTTTAACACTAGGCATGATTTAATTATCTGTTTGAAATTTGTTCTCTTTATTAATTCGTAAAAATTTTGTATTATAAAATGTGATATTTAATCGCAAAAAGAACTAAGAAAATAAACTGAAAATTATTATAAACGCATGCACAAGTTATTTGCGGCAAGAGATGGGAGAAATATATGCCATTTTTTTAATATCGTGAGTAAACATTTGTACATGTTTAGTCTAATATTTAAATTTAAAATAGTGTTTACGATATTAAATGATGTACGTGATTCACAATTGCATTTATGATACAAAATTACGCAATTCAAAATATAAGATAAAAATAGCGATGCGGTATATAATACATCACATTCACTGCGATTCTCAAGAAACATCGCAATTGCGATGCATAATTTTGCACGAAATCGCACATCTCTAACTGCGAGGTGAGGAAGACATAAGATTCACGTAGACAAATCTGAATCTCATATAGGAATTTACCGTTGCTTAAGAATCCACAATAAACAATTATCCGATCTTATAAATTTTAATTGTATAACTTCGAATATACTAATAATTGTAAATTTTTTTTGCGTAATTTTAAAAGCACGGTGAAGGCTCGGAAATTTATAACTTATAAGCGTAAACTTAAAAATTCTCAGATATACAATTATTAGGTACTAAAAACTTGAGTTAAATTTACCTAGTTGTAAAAATTATAATTATAATTCGAGTTTGTCACTAATTATAAAACTCCGATAAAGTGAGATTTATTAATAATTATAATTTAAATGTGTCCTGTATTATAAATTTTTATATCGCGTTTGAACTGCATTTAATTTTGCATTACGTTCACTTCAACGAACGAATCTGACGTGGGATTCGATTATCGGTAAAATAATAAACATATGCATTACGCATTACGCTACACGTCAGGTGTGTAAGAGGGTTTATTGCGTTCCGAGTTACGTTATAGCTATCAAGCTCGCTTTTATACTTCCTTTTTATTCTCCGTTTTTAACGCATTTTTAAAATAGAACTCTTCGTCTCTCGTTACCGATATGCACGGACATGCAGGCGAGTCGGATAATTGCGGATACGTGTCGCGACACGTGTCCAACGCAAACATTCCGTCGCAAATGGTGCGAACCTGTGAACCGATCGAACGGGACGGGACGCAAACGTGCGTTACGATAACGTGGGCGGTTCGGCGGTTCGTACGTCATTCTATTCAACGCTGTTTCCTCGTCATAAATAGATGAGCCTGATTAATCATCGGGGAGCAAGCCCAGGGGGCTCGCCTTATTACACGCTTGAAAAATCGATATTTTTCTCGCGGCTGATATTTATATCCCGATCAGTTATATCCCTCGCGATTATACGTCTGCCCACGTGAGAGAGGCGATATGTCTGCCAATCGCTACCGTATAGAAGCCGTTAAATTGCTAATGCACATCGCGCAACATTTATTAACGCGACTATGCAGCGGAGTCTATATGGATGTCCTCCGTAAAAATGGTTTTCATCAAACTTTGCGGGGTTTTAATTGAAATTAGATTTTCTTGTAATTTGTTATCTCGACAGAAATCAATTTTAATTATATCTATCAATTAATCTATGTAAAATAGATAAATCGCGCAACTGTGTGTTTATTTCTTAGCGTTTAAAAGTGTTTTGCTTAAATTAAAGAGGATTTAATATTGATCCCGAATTTCGGACGAAGAACTGTCAATCAGGTCAATCTCATCGAAAATAGAACGAAAGATTTATTCTCAAAGGATTTCTAAATAACACAGAAGGCAAATTTCAATATGACGAATGTATGGTAATCTAAATGGATTAAAAATGCGAGGCACGCTATCGGAAGTCCGTGGGCGCTGCGGCTGGCTGCTCCCGGAAGCTCTCTTATCGCTAGCCCTTTGTTTTCTACGCTTTAATTCACCGAAATCGTATAATAATCAGTGACTGCACCGCTGGCGTTAATGACACTGCACAGATTACGCTTATCGAATTGTCGTACGTCATGCTACGTGGAAGAACAAAAAAATACACGTAGTCGTATCGCATCATCCATTCAGGCTTCTGATCGGATTAGATAAATGAAATTATAACGAATGTATTTTTACGTCAATAAACTCTTATAAAAAAAATTAGTATTATTACTTTATAAGTATCTCATAAAACTTGCAATCTCATAATTTTAATAAGAAATCTTTTAATAAATTTCAAATTAATATTTGTAGAGCACGCGATTAACCGGTAACCCGGTATGCTGATGTAACTTTCCGTTCAGGGTGTTTAATATTTTGGCTATAAAAAGAAACTTAATCATGAAGTACTTTCTAATATCAGGTGTGAGTATATAAATATGATGTATGGTGCAATATTAGTATCGTAGGTCACCGATATATAGTCCAGTGCGGTACTATTATACGATCACATTTTCGATTTGAGATATCGAACCATCACTCAATCTTTAATTCTTTGCTTCATATAAAAATTATTGATCAATATCGGTCGATTGTTGGCTATTGTTAAAACAACCAATATTCACTCCTATTGTTGTAAAATTATTTACCATGTGAATTGTAATATACAAGTTTGCAACAAATATACAACATCGTTATATATCACTTTTACTTATAAAATGTTTATTGATTAAATAATTATTAATAAATGTTTACATATCAATGTCCATTATTAAATAATTTTATTAAATTGTTAGTTTTACAATAAATATTTAATATTTTTGCTTACATTAAGCTTCTTTAATAATAATAATTTTTGTTATTTTTCAATCACTATAAAATGCATTTTATTTCATAAATATAATAACTATATCGCGCAATGACTCATCGGCGTGGCTAATCAAAATCAAATAAAATTTGTCTGGCACATTAAATAATAAAACACTATTCTTATACAAAATATCAGCAATTACATATTCAAAACATAATTATCGCAGAATTTAATGTTTCTTATTAAAAAATTCTGACAAGAAATAATAGTTTGTTCTACCAAGAAAACTTATCCAAGTTCTGATCTGTTATGAAAATTGCAGTCAGCAATTTTGAGAAATTGAATCTATTATTAATTCCATATTATTAATTCCACTCTATCATATCTATCTAGATTCGATCGAAATAGGAAACATATTTTATCAATATTTCCTTTATCACGTTATTGATAAGCCGGACAAGCGGAATCAGTATTACTTCGCTCATTTGGATTAATCATGCTGCTGCGTAAATTGACATTTGGCCAGAGATCGCGCTCTTTGATTACGCAATCCTGACTGATTTGCATTTTGCGAAAGAACATCGAAACATGCATCATTATGAAAACAGCATGCATTATTGTCGAAAAATTAATGCCAAATTCGACGTAACGCACAAAAATCAGAATGATGCAGTAAAACGTGCGTAAAGAGATATCATTCTGAAGAGTGTAATTTTCTATAAAATCTATAGATATACCTAATATGCCGATTACGATTAATAAACAGAGATCATCTTTATATATCTATAGCACAAAATTACAAAGTCGAATAAAGGAGAGGATGAAGACATGAGATATTTCTTACACGTAATTTAACGCACAGGAAATGCGATTGATGAGTTCATTATACTTGTATCTTGAAATGTATTTTTGTGATGTGTGTGTGTGTGTGTGTTGTGCGTGTAAACGAGTTACAGAGACTCCAATTCATATGTATATGGAAAATTTTTGCATTTCTCGAAAAAAAAATCGAAATCGCCTATAAATCACCTATCTCGTATATATTTACATATATTCTTCTCTCACATCCTAAAATAAACTTAAGAGATGCGATTCTGCATGTGACGCCTTTGCTCTGCAGGCTGCAGGTAATTTCTTTCTAAAAGTCGTGAACAGGCTCAAGGACAATAATTTGGCAATTCTTTTCGTAAAGTATTATAAGACGAGAGGGAAGAGTCCCTCTTCCCTCGCGATGAATTTCTCGCGCGTAATATTATGCATTCCCGCGCTTTTGACGAGTCTGTTTCTTCCCGTGGATCTAATTCGATCGACGGAATCCTTTTTTTTTCAGCCGACGGCTAAAAAAAAGAGCCATCTCCCAATCACGTGCCGTCTTCCAAAAATAGCGAGCAAGGTCACGCTAAGCGGGTTTCCTCTCGCCATCAACCCTCGCTACCGCCCGCCCTAAACTCTATCGATCCATCGGGCTGGCTACCGTTAAACACATCGGCCGAATGGAGCGTAATATCTCATGCATATGTATTGTTATGCAAAAGAAGCGGTTGGAAAATTGTCGATTTTACAATATTCGAGCAGTTCAGTGGAAGTGCGCCTTCCCCGTTTAAGAAAATATAAATGTTCGCGAAAGCGTCGAATAAATAAAAAAAAATCCCGGTGTCTTTTTAATACTTTATTTCATTATCTTCATAATTCTATGGAGAACTGAGGTTTCACATTTGCGACTTATACATCTTGAACGTCACATCAGTGACGATCAAGAATAATCAAAGTGAATCTTATCACTTTTGCAGTTTCCGATAAAAAAAGGATTTTTCGGACAAAAATATTTTTGAGAGAATGCTCTTCTTTCGTGCGCTTGCAAGCACATATAGCGGGATAACAGAGTAATTCTAATGTGGCATAATATACGAGTCACGTAGCGACGTATTTTTATAACTTGTGCAAAAGATGATGCAGCAAGTCAGGCGACTCTAATACATTCAGAGCCTCTCAGTTGCTTCGAAACTATTTATAGCGGATCGCTCGATATGATGTACTAACTTTATTTTTAGCTGCTTACCTAGCTACAGCCCTTTCACCCCTTGGTATGACACCATCGTGACAGCCGGGCACGCGAAAACTGTTGGCACTTACCTGAAAATAAAAGTAAATTTTTTAAAATTATACGCTAAAAAAATAATACAAACTCAGTAAACATGTTAATATATATATATTACCACAGATTGATTGACCTTTATTGGAATACTTTTTTTTTCCGAGAGCAGAAATAACATCAATGTCCAATACTGGCCATTGATTATTAAGTAGTTAAAAAATTAATGAACAATGGAAAAAAACTTTGTCAATATTTATGAAAAATTGTCGATATAAAAAAAACCTAGTTTATATGTGTAAGCTATTTCTTCATAAGTGTCAGATAATTTTTTCACCAAAAGCAAGGAAAAAGAAATATCGATTTGCGCAAAAAATATTTAACATATCCCGCGGTTCGCATAGATTGTGTTTTATTGAATATTAACAGTAATTTTACTTACTGTAATATCAATTCAGTTTTCAATATTACAAATGCGACGAAAGCTTTCGTAATACGATTATTACGTTCCCATTATTCGGGAAAATATCAGGATCATCGATAAGAGATCATTTGTATATGTATAGTCACAGTATCAAAATGTTATTTCACCGCAATATATTGTTTTCGGACTTGTACGTTCTCTGATTAAAATCGTAAGTACTGTCTTCGACGGGAAACGCGAGCCTTAACGAAATCCGGTAGGCTCACGTGGAAAACCAGACGCAAGGATCGCATCGAGTTCAGAGTTGTCTCGATCTCAGCATGAGGTCTGGAGCGTATAAATATGCGTCTTTAAAAAGCCGACCGTTCTGCTTTTAAAAAAAACCGCGCATCTCCTCGTCGACGACATCTCATCGTAAGACGGATCGCTATCGGGGTGGCTCGTGTTTCCACGAACTGTCACTTTACCACACATGGAATATATATATATATAAAAAAAAAAAGACAAAAGTACATACGTCGACGCAGCTAATTTTTGATACGCTATTACTTCCAAATAGAGCAAAATAAAGAAATTGTAAAAGTATCTAACGAAAAAAATTCATACTTTTCATTTAAACCGATATATTTTTTTTTGTAATTTTCTCTCCCTCTTTCTAACAAGCAAAAAATATATCTATAATATTACATCATTTCTGGAGAATTATACAAAAAGTAATACATCCTGATTAAATTTTTATTTTTATTGATTTTTATATAACTCGTGTGATATTTGTAATGCAATCTTTTAAAATTACTTTTAAAGCAACTAATGTTTAAAATAGAAATCTACTCTGTCTCCCTCTCTTTCTATCAGCATTGTATCTTTTCTCTACATAAAGTTACATCCGAAACTCCGTTCGGATTGACAAAATTGATTATTGTGCGGGATACTATAACGGGACGGAGAAATAGCATGTATTGCTTGAAGAACAGTTTGGTTAGACGGGTATACTCTCTCGCAGTAATACAACGGACGCATGTGTGTACTAGTACGAAAATAGTGACCGAATCGTTCGAAAATACCGACCGCTAAAAATACGGACAAAAATAAACGTCCACACGTGTAAAAACACGCATTAATATTCGCCGCGCGTCCGACGAGCCGACCGACGTTTTCATGCCATCGTATAGTGAAAAAGAACCGACGCGCGGGTAGTAGACAAAGACAGATGTATGTAAGTCAACGAGGAGGGAAAGGAAGAAAAAGAGAGAAAGAGAGAGTGTGTGCGTGTGTGTGTGTGTGTGTGAGTTTAAAAATCTAACGGTGGCGGACAAAGCGCGGCGAGTGGGGCGAAGAGAACGAAGGATGAAGCGTGAGAAGAGGCGAGAAAAGGCGGTAAAGTGCAGTGAGCCTTGCTCGTGGATCTTTAAACAAATTTTCTTTCATCGCGCCGATACCCGCGCGGTGTCTTGAACTACGAAAATAATCTCGGACGTGTCCTAAATTCCTCGTTGTTTCCTAAGAGAGAGAAAGAGAGCGAGAGAGGGAGAGAGAGGGGAAAGGGTTATATAGATTTATTTAAAAAGAAAGATTACTTCATCATATAATATATTTTTGTGTATGTATTACAAAAAATTTTAAACTTTAATACGTGTAGATATATTTTTATATTTTACGATAATCTTGGGAACACATCGTTATTCGTTAAAACTTTGTTTCTATGATAATTGATATAAGAATCTGATTTCTTTAGAAAAAGAATATGCAAAAATTAATGCATTATCGAAAAATTTAATATCTTAATACTTTGTGCGTAAATACAATGCAAATTCTCGACTTAATACCTTCTCAGTAAAAAGATTGTAAAATATGTACCATTTATTTCTTAAAATTATATTTCCTAAACTTTGTTAAATCTAAGTTGTTACAAATTTCTCAAATATTTGTGTTTATTAATATAACATTGCACGCTTTTATAAAATAAAAGAACGAGGCAGGCAAGGAAGGAAGGGAAGGAGGGAAAGAGAGGGAAAAAGACATACTTAATTGCGCTTCTATTATTTTCATAAAAATAATTGTCGAAGGATTCGAGAAGGAGTTAAAATTCACATTTCGGTAGTATTGATATGGTTTATCACGAGCGATCCTCAATTGTCGGCTGCGAAATGCATGTAGAAAAGTCCGAACTTGACAGAAAAATTACCCGGCGAGAGAGCAGCCTGGCGCCAACGTGACAGCGCGAGACGGCGCCCGTTTTCTGACTCACGGGAGACACGACGAAAAAGACAGCACAATACGACGAGAAGAAGGGTAGCCGCGCCGCGCGCCGCGAGAGCGCGATCGTGCCATGGTGTGTTGCCAGGAGAAACCCCGAGATATTTCGCGCGTGTGACCCATAATCGCGCGGGATACTGGCGCAAAACGCCTCTCCGTTATAACCCGTCACAATACCCTGAGATATCGTTAACACTATGATTAAAGACAAATGCTTAAAAAAAAAAAAAACAAA
>JASTWP010001736.1:0-61538 GCA_030770255.1 Temnothorax ravouxi | reverse complement strand
GACCATAACGAAAAGTGTTATGCGAGATCTAGGGTGCGGTCAAGCCGACCTTACTAAACGCTTCAATCGCTTTTATTCCAACGCTTTCATAGGACCGGTCAATGAATACTATTGAAGTTACAAACGCTAACCGAGGGGTATGGTCAAAGTGGCGCTACAAACGCTCCCGCAATAGACTAATAATAAATAGAAAATGGATAGAAGAAAGAAGATAATAATATTAATGTGCGTTAATGAATTTTTCAAACCACTTTCATACTTAGATGACGAAGATGAAGATCTTGTAATAGAAAGTCCTACAAAAGGTCAAAATCGAAAAGTAGAAGGTTATGTCGAGCACATAATACCATCGTTTAGCAGTGAACATTTTAAATCGCATTTTCGGTATTAATATTATTATTATGTTTAATGTTTTATGTATATATACTATCAAATGAAATACTTAAATTCTAATATGTTTACATATAATGATACTTTAAAATTGAATGTTACTAGTATTCGACCTTCAACATTTGAGTATATTTTAAATGAAATTGGAGAAAGACTTCATGGCCCAGGTAATGGAATTGAAATAGTATCACCAGAAAAGCAGCTCTTAGTAGCTCTATGGCGTTTTGCGACACCAGATTCATATAGGTGAGTATATATTTATTTTTATAGTTATTGCCATTGAATGTTAATATTATATATATAACAATATATTCTTTCCTTTTTCAGATCAATAATTCAAAGGTTTAATGTTAGTAAAGGTACAGGAATAACAGCTGTACGCCGTGTTGCTAAAGCACTATGTGAACTCTCACAAAGATACATATTGTGGCCCAATGAAGATAATTTTGAGGATATTGTTTATGGCTTTTCTCGTGCACGTGGTTTTCCTGATACTATAGGGGCCATAGATGGTACGCATATAAATATTCCTGCACCAAAAGAAAGTCCAGAAGCATATATAAATCGAAAGGGTCGTCATTCGATGCAACTCCAGGTAATGTTTTAATAAATTTATTTATACTAATTATTTATGGGTGCTTTCTATATACTGGCACAAGTCTACACAAGTGTCGCGTTCTGCCTTTGTTACTCGTGATAGGAGCTTTCCATTTAGCGACACAAATCGACACAAGTATTATTCTGTCTTTATTACTCATTGAATATTGAAGAAAGAATGATACTTGGGTCGACTTGTGTCGCTAGTTGAAAAGCTCCCTACATGTAAAGACGGAATAACGTTTGTGTCGACTTGTGTCACTAAATGGAAGCATTCTATCTTGTGCTTGCTTTCAATTAGAACTACGTTTGTCTTATTTTCAATATCGCCATTCCGTTAAACATTAAATTTTACTTCATCAAGGTTAAGAGCAGTTTCATACTATCAGGCACAGTGTCAGGTTTCTCTTAACCGTAATGAAATTAACTAAAACGTTGGTATGAAAGTGATACACATGCAACTCCAACTTAGAAATCATGCACAAGAATTTGTACAATTGAATTACGAATGTATTAATAAGTATCATATATGTATTAATTGTATTATTTGCTCAGAAATTATCATGTCATATTTGTTGAAGGATATTATTAAATTTATGTAAATTAACAATACGTATATGAAGATTTATATATTCTGTTTAGGCCGTATGTGATCATAGAATGCGATTTACACATATCTATGTTGGCAATGTGGGTTCAGTTCATGACTCCAGGGTTTTCGGTTATCAGCTTTACAGCAATATATCAACAATCCAACTAAATTTCCAAATGATACACATTTAATTGGAGATGCTGCTTATGCTTTACATGAACATCTCTTAGTTCCTTATCCTAATAATGGCCATCTTACACAGCAACAAAAAAATTATAATTTTTGCCATTCTTCTACTAGAATGGTAATAGAAAGAGCATTTGGTTATTTAAAAGGACGCTGGAGAAGTCTACTACATGTCTTGGCAGTCAATGACATAAAGTTTGCTCCTTACCATATATTGGCATGCTGTGTGCTGCACAATATTTGTTTACTTCAGAACGATGAATTGGAGTTGGAAGATCGACTTATTCTAGCCCAAGAACAAGCACATGTACAAGAAGAAGTTATTGAATGTAATAGAAATGCTGCAATAATAAAAAGAAATAACATATGTGCAAATTTGAATAGATACATATAAAAAAACATATAAAAAGTAAGTTCATATAGTATATTAAGCATGTGTGTGTGTGTGTGTGTGTGTGTGTGAGAGAGTGTATATTAATATTTGTAATTATAATAATAAATATGCATGTGTATATATATTTTCATATATTGTTTCCTTTTAGATGATACAGTATTATATATGAAGTAAATTGTATAAGCAAGAGTAATAACAGTCTTTTTTAAACTGTTACAAGAAGAAATATATTATATGAAGTCTTATCCTTAAAAACTGCATTTATACACTATAAATACAGATCTGAAAAGAAATGGTTTAGACTATCAAAATAATTATGTAGGACATTCAAACTTGCTTCAATGTTAAAACTTTTTCCAGTATTGCCGTCAATAATCAAGCGTTGGACATAATTGTAAATCTAACTAAAATATTTTTCAGATCTGTATTTATAGCTAAATTTTTAGACTTTAGAACAATCGTTTTTTTTTAATATAAATACTTAATTTTTTATTATTTCTTATTTATAAATTTATATTTAGTTAAAAATAAATGTATATACAGGATTAAGACCCTTAAGTAGGAATTTTGGAATTTTCATATGCATAAAATTAAACATAGGTTTAATAAATAATAGGTTTATACGTTATAAAGTTTTCTCTCTATACATACCTTTTTATATCAAATATTTTTCTTACCGTTACCAGCTTTTTCAGCATCCGCTTCAGTAACATCAAGAGTGTACATACTTTGACTTTAAGAATCATATAACGAAATCTGTGGCATGTTGTTTTTCAGGATCTTAGGCATATAAAAGCTTATATTTTTAGTGTAAGACTAATATTAATACAAGAATTTAAAAAAATTAATTTTATTTGTCCATAATTTATTGATATAAAACTTTTTATTGCGAAGAATACAATTAAACAAGTTACAATATGTACTATTATTATGTATCTAATATCACATTAATTTCTTTGATTAAATTATAATAAACTGTAAGAACACAAATTGTGATATTATATATTATACCTATAATGATATTAGCATCTTAATATCTTAAAATAAAAACTGTAAGTAAACAGATTGCACTTTTGCAGCCTTTTTGAAAAATAGGAACTTTAAGGCATTTGACTTATATAGTAAAAAAAACTATCTTATTGTACCAGGCAACTTAAAAGAAATGAGTATAATAAAAGTAATAAGTAATCATTGATATTATTACTGCTGAAGAAATTTTTGTAAAATATCCAGTAGTTTATCTTGTCGTGACATTGCTTCTTCATGCATTTTTTTGCCGTGTAGCAGCATTTTGTTCAATCATTTTCTCCAACGTGTTATATTTCTTGCCTATAAATATAATAAACATTGATCTTAATAATACATTATTATACAATATAAATAAACATTACATTTCTATAATACTTACGTTTAGGAAGTTTGTTTTCAAATGGAAGTGAACTGGATTTTCGAGTTCCACACGCAATATCTTTTATTTCCTCATCAGAAGATGCTATAGTTGAACTTCCACTGTCTAATGTAAGAAGTGGCTCCACCCATGGTTTTTTAGTAAACATTTCATCCATAATCTGGAATTACAAAAATGTTGATTAATTACATAATGAAAAACAATTATGATAAATACAACAAATATTCTTAATAAAAAAAACAAAAAGACATTTCTCACAAAATAGAATTATTCTACTAACATCTAAATATCGCCATGCTCGCCTACTACTACCACTTTTAGCGTTGTGGTCTTTGATATTTTTATATGTATTTTTTAATCCAGCCATTTTACTTTTACACTGCATGCCAGTTACATTATAGCCACTCGCAATTAGTTCGGAAGAAACCAGTTCCCAAAATTTTTTGTGTGTTGTTTTACCACTTTTAAGATGATGTTCGTTATCTGTGTAACTTGTAAGTAGTAAAAGTATTGCTTCGTGTGGCCAACGGAAACTGTCTGTAAATAAAAATACATTTTGTATTAACTTTCAAACTCATTATCTTTATATGTTTTCATAAATATATTTCCAAAATATACATAGCAAAAACCTTGTCATACCTTTCTCTTGAGAATCATCTTGTACAGATGCTTGTGTTATATTTGTGACATTGTCTACATCACAAACTGTAGAAGCTGTAACATAAAATTTATGCATGTAAATCTTATAATAACTAAATTTCTATATCAGTTTATAATAATTTAATGTTAAGTTAATATTATTTGATATCTATTAATACTCACCAACATTTGCACTAATTATATTTTTAGCAACAGGATTTGGGCAAGATTCAGAAATCTGAATTGGATTCTCTAAAACCTCAGGTTCAGAAGTTTGAGAATCTACATATTTTTGTAAAAGATAAGTTGCAAATAGCAAATCTAAAAAGAAATTTTATATATATAAAATATTATATATATAATATATAAAATATCTATTAATTCTTAACTACGCCTACCAAAACAGTCGCGGTGTAAACTGACCTTTGACTGTATATATAAGCATGTACATCAGTTTTATATACAATTAATTTATAATTTTCTTTCTTGACTTTCTTCAACCTTAAGTAGGAATTTTGGCATTTTTATATGCATAAAATTAAATATAGGTTAAATAAATAATAGGTTTATAGGTTAGAAAGTTCTCTCTCTACACATCTACCTTTTTATATCAAATATTTTTCTTACCGTTATTAGCTCTTTCAGCATCTGCTTCACTAACATCAAAAGTGTATCTATTACTTTGAGAATCGTATAACGTAATTTGTGGCATGTTGTTCTTCAGTACAAACTTACACACGTTGCATAACTTTCCCGCGCTTGTAAATAAGAATGCGGTCAACGTGACGCTACAAATGCTTCGAAGCATAACGCTTCAGCTACACTACCTCTTCAGCAGCAGCGATGGAAGCGAGCTGGAAGCGAAATGTTATGACGTATGTATGACGTCATACCTCTTGCTAGAATGCTTTGAAGTGTTCGATTGACCGCACTCGAAACACTTCAAAGCATTTGCAGTAAGACTTTGACCGCACCCCTAATCTCTTAAGCGAACGAACAGTAGTACCAATTGTATATATAAAAAACGCAAAACTTAGAACTAGGATTACATACATGGATATTAGATAGAATACTGTATAAGGATAACACTATAGTACTAGGATTATATAGATAAAAGACTAGAATGACATTACTTTCTTAACACCTCGATAGTAAGAATTCAATATGGCCGCGGTGACTACCCAGGAGCCTTAATTTCGATGCATGTTATACAGGGTGTCCCATTTTAAAAAACACACCTCGATAATTCTTCAACGAAGCATTTTCAGCAAAAATGTTTCAGACAAAAGTTGTACGGTTTCGAGGGGCACATAAGATGGTGTCATTAGTTTGACCTTTGATAGGCGTTTGAAAATGAGACAACTTGTATACAAAAGATTCCGACAAAATCTTTCCCAACGTGACAATGAATAATTTATAGCAAACTAATGCTTTTAAAAATATTTAAATTAAATTTTAGAAAAATATATATTTACGTTTAAAAATTTGTAAAACTTTAAAATTAATACAATAAAATTTTAATAAACTTCAATAAGTTTTAAAAATTTATCACAGCATTTTTTTAAATATGATGTATGGTTAACGTTTATTTTACATCATTCATCATCATATCTAAAAAAGGCATGTAAAGTCGATACTCGAATCTATCAAAGTTTATTATTGTCGCTTTTTTGCGATGCCGATTTTGGTTCTCTCGCTGCGCTTACTTTATTTGTATAAGTTGTTATCATATATTTTGACAGTTGTGTGTATCAAGGAGTTAATAATGTAATAGAAATAATGTAATAGTAATAGCATAATGTTAAAACTAAATAGTACGCGCAAAGAGCGCGTCTGTGATGTCTAGTATATATATATATATAAAATTAGCATAGATATATAAAATTATATTTGCAAGAATATTCTCTAATTTATATATTTGAATAAATGCAAGAACTTTAATTATCCATAATGATGTTTAAAAACTACACGTCTTACATAACAATTTCTTTTCTTATATGCAAAATTTACTTGTTCCTTTTTTTTAAAGAAAGGATACAATTCCGACACATATTTGCCTGAACATTGATTTATAATTAGTTTTTTGTAAAAGAACAAATACATTAATTTTTATTTCATCTATTAATAAATTTTCATGATGTGCAAAAGTGCAATAATTTGTAATTCACATTATATCGTCAATGCATTGTTAGCATAATGTATTTATTCATTAAAGATTCTTAACATCCGGTATACTTTGACATTTAATGCATATGGACAATTCTACGTCAAATCGGACGAAAAATAACATCGTATTTTTAAATTGGTCGAAATTTTTTTTACATGAAATATATGCATAAAATAAGGAGATAGGAACTTTTTTGTTCGTTCAAAATATTTTTTTTACAAAAGTTATAAATAATATAAAAGTTATAAGTAATACACAAAAGTTATTAATAATACAATTTTCATAAAAAATAAAGAAATTGTTAACTTTAAAAATTAATATCTCTGTTATATTTGTTGTAGAGAAATCTTCAAAAAGGCATTAGCTAAGAAGACAATATTTTTTATAAAATAGTTTAAGTTACAAAAATTGCAAAATTTAATTGTTATAAGAAGCAATTAAAATTTTTATACTCCGTCCAACAAGAGACTGAGAGTAAATCGGACGAAAACTCGTCCGTCTCGCACAAGTCTCCGCCTAATACAGAACATCTATTTACGTATACGGTACGCCACGCTGTAGAGACTTTGCCCACCTATGCGCAGCCCCACTCTTAATCTCTTGTTGGACGGAGTTTAGTTATTTTTTTCATCAAAATGTACATTTATAAAAATTTTTAAAGTAGTATCTACTTTTTTATTTTTTATTTTATTTTAAAAGAATATTTTTTATTTTATGGAGAAACGATGTATTTTATTTTATTTTATATATTTAATTGAAGAATGTACAGTATAAATGACATAATATAGATACATATAATCATATATATAATATTTTAATGTTCACATCGAAAAGACGTTATATATTGCCAGTCATGTACTACGTTTACGCGAGTGTTACTTCTGTAGTAACTTACGATATATCACTCGTTTACGCGGATTAAATTATCGTAAGTTACTACAAAATGCCGTTTACGCGAAGGAATTATCGTAAATTACTACAGAAGTAACGCTCGCGGCAAAACAAAGGCAGATTAGGAAGGAAGGAAGCCCAGCAGTTCACGGGGGAGACGAGGACAGAAGGCGGCCTATCCGGAAGATATGGAGGAGCCCGAGAGCGACGAACATTTTTTTTTGGGGGTTATGTTTTCTTTTGATTATTGATTTTTGTTCTGACTTCTTTGTTCTGATTTTTGTTCTGACTTTTGATCTCGAGATGAGTTTTCTGTTCATTGTTTCTTATAGAGATATGGATGTACAGGGTTGGGCACGTCCCTATAAAACGCCGTTTTGTTAAAAGGAAAGAGGATTCGATGAGGAGATTGTGAAGGTTTGGATACGTTCCTCAAAAACGCCCTTTAAGGCCCCTTCGGGGCAAATAAAATACCAAATACAATACAATAATTGAATTATATATATATATACACATATAAAATGTGTTATGTATAAGGATAAAGAATTTTACTTTATATACCCCAAGGAGCCTTAAAGGACGTTTTGAAGGGACGTACCCAACCCTAACCTCCATTTCATCCACTACCTTACTGTTTCCTCCTTTGGACCAACAGTTTAACGTCTCTTCCAAAAGACGGAGCCCATCAGTTTTCTCCGCATCATGCACGGAAGGGCGCGGTTTTTTCGAAAAAAAACTTTTCCATGATTCATGGTTCTAGTGGACTCGAACCTGGTTCCTCAGATTACGAGCCTGGCGCTCTATCACTAGACCACACCGCCGCCTTAAATGTGTTATGTATATTTTAAGAAAAAATATATACAGGGTGTAACAGAATTGTTGGTACTTTTCTCAGATTTAGATAGAGCGAGCCAAACTGAGTCGAAAAGTCATGTACCATTTTGCAATTTTCGCAATAGTTTATGAGTTATTAATGATTAAAAATCGCCGTATTAGCCCGCCCACCGCCAAATCCAAGCGCGCGGCGAGAAGCGGCCGCCCCGCGGTCCGCGCGCGGGCAGTTGTTTACTACAAGCGGCGATGATCACGCACGAGCGGCGCATAACACCGGGCCCCCGTCCTGAGCGATGATAGTTTCTCGCCTTTTTTAAATAGAAATAAAATATTCTAACATAGAAAAATTTTTTGTGCGTACGTATGTACATACGTGTGTACATGCATACACAGAAAAATATCAATTGTACTGCTTAAAAAAGCGATTACTCAATTTATTTATTTTTTTTTTTTAGTAAGTAACGGTTGTTTTTAAGGAAAGAATATTTTCTTGATAATAGTCTTAAAATGTACAAATTTTAGAAAGAGTCTTTATCATGTACTCGAAAGAAGAATTTATACTCCTTCAAAGAACATAATAAAATTTTATCAAAGAAAAATCAAAATTATAAATAAAGTAATATGAGGACCCTCGAGATTAAAATAGGAGAAGTCAAGGCTATGAGGGAGATGTCAGACGCAGATCACAGTGCGTAATATCAGAAATAACTGATTTATTCGTCGTTTTGATACATTACATCGATCCGTACGTTTCGGTTCAGTTTTCAGCCATCTTCAGCGGTAGTTACAGAAATTAAGTTACACGTTCTCCGTACCGTATAGTGAGTGTACTGATTCCAAGTATCAGAAACATAGACCAATTGATTCATATCTGTAAATTTGTTTAATTAATGTTGAGATATTAAAAAGATTCCTTAGAAAATTCACCATTCGGTCTGAAAAACGTGGAATACAAAGCCATGTACATAATGAATACTCTCTGCGAGAAGACGTGACGATCTTATCGACACGACACATGCACAGCAATGATATGAAAGATCTTGCAAGAAGAGGCATGTCGTAGGTCAACACACCGGCGAGGATTATAACAAAGCACGATTTGACACCGTCACAACATTGCATGTATCAATAGTAAAACCCCGATTTGCCAACGACCAAAGTTTATGAGCATAGATTACAATTTGCTCAAAACCGTGACATATGCATGATGCAAAAAATCTGTGTCATTTTGAGACGGTGTCAAATCGTGCTTTGTTATAATCCTCGCCGGTATGTTGACCTACGACATGCCTCTTCTTGCAAGATCTTTCATATCATTGCTGTGCATGTGTCGTGTCGATAAGATCGTCACGTCTTCTCGCAGAGAGTATTCATTATGTACATGGCTTTGTATTCCACGTTTTTCAGACCGAATGGTGAATTTCCTAAGGGATCTTTTTAATATCTCAACATTAATTAAACAAATTTACAGATATGAATCAATTGGTCTATGTTTCTGATACTTGGAATCAGTACACTCACTATACGGTACGGAGAACGTGTAACTTAATTTCTGTAACTACCGCTGAAGATGGCTGAAAACTGAACAGAAACGTACGGATCGATGTAATGTATCAAAACGACGAATAAATCAGTTATTTCTGATATTACGCACTGTGATCTGCGTCTGACATCTCCCTCATAGCCTTGACTTCTCCTATTTTAATCTCGAGGGTCCTCATATTACTTTATTTATAATTTTGATTTTTCTTTGATAAAATTTTATTATGTTCTTTGAAGGAGTATAAATTCTTCTTTCGAGTACATGATAAAGACTCTTTCTAAAATTTGTACATTTTAAGACTATTATCAAGAAAATATTCTTTCCTTAAAGACAACCGTTACATACTAAAAAAAAAAAAAATAAATTGAGTAATCGCTTTTTTAAGCAGTACAATTGATATTTTTCTGTGTATGCATGTACACACGTATGTACATACGTACGCACAAAAAATTTTTCTATGTTAGAATATTTTATTTCTATTTAAAAAAGGCGAGAAACTATCATCGCTCAGGACGGGGGCCCGGCGTTATGCGCCGCTCGTGCGTGATCATCGCCGCTTGTAGTAAACAACTGCCCGCGCGCAGACCGCGGGGCGGCCGCTTCTCGCCACGCGCTTGGATTTGGCGGTGGGCGGGCTAATACGGCGATTTTTAATCATTAAAGGTGCGATTTCATTGACGCTAGAAATCAGCGGCAGCGTCAAGAAAATGTAGTGGGGGAAGAAGTTCAGACCGTCTCAACTTTTTAGCATACCGCAAAATTCAACGGAACTTCTTCCCCCACCACATTTTCTTGACGCTGCCGCTGATTTCTAGCGTCAATGAAATCGCACCTTAATAACTCATAAACTATGGCGAAAATTGCAAAATGGTACATGACTTTTCGACTCAGTTTGGCTCGCTCTATCTAAATCTGAGAAAAGTACCAACAATTCTGTTACACCCTGTATATGTTACTGCGTCCTAACAAAGTATATATCTATAATAGATATACATATAAATAAGCTAAGAAAAATTTCTAATTTGTACATTTTTTTTATTATATTGGCAATTTTTTTCTAATTCTATTATATTCTTCAGTCTTTTCTGCCTCTATTTTATATATAATCCTTTAAAATTTGGTTGGATGATTAGTTTTTGAGTTACAAACATTAAAATCAAGAGACACGGTAGTGTCTCGCGCCAAGTATACGCGGAGCGAGACCGACCGTGTCTCTTTTACGCGACGCGACGGGTTGCGAGTACCCGAGATGTTGAGATCTCGATAACGAGTGAACGGATCAAGTTCTAAGTAGGCTTGATCGATAGTTGGGGTAAAAATAAAAGGGGATCTCCTATCACGTGATCAGAGAAAATGTCCCTTTCACTTTTTCGACACTGGCGGCGCAGGTATCGCCAGTTTCGATATCGCGCGCGTATTTCGAACGATCTAGTAGGTAAATTATTAAAGGTCGATAGACTTATCGGTCAGAAGGAAGATTTCTATTTAGCTAAATTAAGTATATATTAAATATATATTGATTCTTATGAATCAAGCTTGAATTCGATGTTTAGGTATCCCAGGTTGCCGATGACGAGGTACAGATAGTGCGCTTCATAGTTTTCGGTGTCCAGGTGTAATAATACGTTGAATTCGATGTCTACGTGTTCCAGGTTGCCGATGACGAGGTCCACATAGTGCGCTCCGTAGTTTTCGGTGTCTACGTGTATTAATACCTTGAATTCGATGTCCACGTGTCCCAGGTTGCCGATGACGGAATCCAGATAGTGCGCTTCATAGTTTTCGGTGTCCAGGTGTAATCGTACGTTGAATGCGATGTCTAGGTGTCCCAGGTTGCCGATGACGATGTCTAGATAGTGAGCTCCGTAGTTTTCGGTGTCCAGGTGTAATAATACGTTGAATGCGATGTCTAGGTGTCCCAGGTTGCCGATGACGATGTCTAGATAGTGAGCTCCGTAGTTTTCGGTGTCTACGTGTATTAATACATTGAATTCGATTTCTAGGAGACCCAGGTTGCTGATGACGAGGTCCACATAGTGCGCTTCGTAATTTTCGGTGTCCAGGTGTAATAATACGTTGAATTCGATGTCTACGTGTTCCAGGTTGCCGATGACGAGGTCCACATAGTGCGCTCCGTAGTTTTTAGTGTCTACGTGTATTAATACCTTGAATTCAATGTCCACGTGTCCCAGGTTGCCGATGACGGGATTCAGATAGTGCGCTTCATAGTTTTTGGTGTCCAGGTGTAATAATACGTTGAATTCGATGTCTAGGTGTTCCAGGTTGCCGATGACGAGGTCCACATAGTGCGCTCCGTAATTTTCGGTGTCTACGTGTATTAATACTTTGACTTTGATGTCCACGTGTCCCAGGTTGCCGATGACGGGATCCAGATAGTGCGCTTCATAATTTTTGGTGTCCAGGTGTAATCGTACGTTGAATGCGATGTCTAGGTGTCCCAGGTTGCCGATGACGATGTCTAGATAGTGAGCTCCGTAGTTTTCGGTGTCCAGGTGTATTAATACGTTGAATGCGATGTCTAGGTGCCCCAGGTTGCCGATGACGATGTCTAGATAGTGAGCTCCGTAGTTTTCGGTATCTACGTGTATTAATACCTTGAATTCGATGACCACGTGTCCCAGGTTGCCGATGACAAAATCCACATAGTGCGCTCCGTAGTTTTCGGTGTCTACGTATATTAATACCTTGAAATTGATGTTTAGGTGTCCCAGGTTGCTGATGACGAGGTCCAGATAACGCGCTCCGTAGTTTTTGGTGTCTAGGTGTAATAATACCTTGAATTCGATGTCTACGTGTTTCAGGTTGCCGATGACGAGGTCCACATAGTGCGCTTCGTAGTTTTTGGTGACTAGGTGTATTAATAACTTTAAATCCGAATGTAGGACACGTTGATATTAAATTTGAGGTATTAATACACGTAGACACCGAAAACTACGGAGCGCACTATGTGGATCTCGTCATCGGCAACGTGGGACACCTAGACATCGAATTCAACGTATTATTAGTCCTGGACACCGAAAACTATGGAGCGCACTATTTGTAACCCGTTATCGGCAACCTGGGATACCTAGACATCGAATTCAAGCTTAATTCATAAGAATCGACTTAAAAATTCCCTAGCGGCAGAACTAAAATTATGTCATGACATAATAAAAATTCGTTGAATTAAAATTATGTCTAGACATATAATAAAAACTGGACAAATTAAAATTATGTCTAGACATAATAAAAATTGGATGAATTAAAATTATGTCTTGACATAATAAAAATTGGATGCATTAAAATTATGTCTGACATAAAAATAATTCCGCATTTTTATTATGTGTATACACATAATTTTAATTCATACAATTTTTATTATGTGTACACATAATTTGTTTTTGAATGAACGTAAAACGTATTTGTTACAATATCTATCCATTATTGAAAATTGATATGCGCGACGAAAGCTCTTGTATATCATTAATTATGTTATTATTTATTATATATATTTCTATCCATATATTTTCAGTATTATTATTGTTACATTAAAAAAATTATTAGCATTTAGGATACGAATCTTTTTCCGTTAGTTTGTAAGTTTCATGATTAAAAAGATCATGTCGTATTATTAACATATACCTAAGATTTATAGAATCGTTATTAATTTTATTATATATCTCAATTGCGCGAATCTTAAATATGTTTTGTAAAAATTATGCATAACATTCCTATGCAAGAATACTTGTTTAATTATTTCTTCCTATTGCATTTAAGTATAAAAAAAAATATACTACTTGCAATAATTTCTTGATTTGAGAGCATTGTAATTTATGGTATTATTTCGTAGATATTTCTACAAAAAAATAATTATTTCTACAAAAAATTAAATATTTCAACAAAAATATACAAATTTCTATTTTTAGTCAAATTTTGTAGTTATTCATAAAAATTTTTTCCGCCAGGGTAAAGGGGGGGTTGGTAAAAGGAGAGAGACAATAGCGAAAGAAGAGGAGTGGGTGGAAAAGACGGACTGGTCGGAAGAGGCGAGAGAGTAGTTTAGAAGAAGGACGGAGGAAGTAGAAATAGGTAGAAGGGCAATAGACGAAGAGGTCAAAAAGTTGACAGAAAGAATTAAGAGGAAAGTAACGGTGAGAAGAGTAAAAAGAGGGGCAGAAGGAAAGAGAAGATGGTGAGATGGGGACTGTAGAAAAGTGAGGAAGGAGGTAGAAATGTTATTGAGAGACTAAAAAAAAGAAAAAACACAAAGAATATTATAAGAGAGAGAAAAAGGAGTATAAAAAATGTGTGAGAAGAAAAAGAAAGAAAAAAGGAAAAATTTACTAGAAGAGGCCAGAGAGGCGAAAACAGAAAAGCAAGTGCGGAAAGTAATAAACGAGGAAAGGAAAAAAGGGGTATAAATTAATAAGAAGATAACAATAGAGGAGTGGGATAAATACTTTAGAAAGATGTTAGCAGGAACGGAACACAAGCGAAGGAGAAGGAGAGGTGGCAGAGCAGGGGGCGGAAAGGAAGTAGAGAAAGGGGAGGAGGTAGAGAGAGTGCTGAAGAAAGGTAAAACAGTGGGAGAGGACAAGATAGGAAATAAAGTGTAAAGTTATGGGGGAAGTGGTTAAGAAAGGAGTTATGGGAAATATGCAGAAAAGTATGGAAAGGAGAGGGTTTCTCAGAGGCGTGGAAGGACGGAGTAGTGATTCGAATAACGAAAAAAAGGGGCAAAAGAGGTGAGTGAGCATAGAGGGATTACGCTGATGCCGACGGCGTACAAAGTGTATACGTCGCGGTATTAGCAAATAGGTTGAGGGAAGAGATGGAGGAGAAGAGAATGATACCAGAAAGCCAGGCAGGGTTTAAGAAGCGGAGAAGAGTGGTGGACAACGTTTACACACTGCATTATGCGATAGGGAAGCGATTAAAGAAGAAAAAGAAGGTGGTTGCTTTTGTAGATTTAAGGGCGGCATTTGATTCAGTGGACAGTAGGGTTTTGGAAAAATGTCCGAAAAAAACAGGGGTAAATGAGAGGTTAAGAAAGAGGATCATGGAAATATACGAGAAAACAAGAAATGTAGTGAGGGTGGAGGAAAAATACAGAAAAAAATTTTGAGTCCAATGCTGTTCAACTTACTGGTGGCGGACATACAGATAAAGCTGGGAAGAGACAGAATGGGAGGGGTACAAATAGGAGAAGAAAAACTAAGGGTACTATGGTATGCGGACGATGTAGTAATTCTAGCAGAGGATGAGGAGGGAATGAAATGGTTGTTGAATAGGTTAGATAAGTATTTAGAAAGGAAGGGGTTGAAATTGAATGTAGACAAGACAAACATAGTAAGGTTTAGGAAAAGAGATGGAGGCAGAAGAAAGGAAAATGGTGATGGAAAGGTAAGAAATAAAAAAAGGTGAGGGAGTTTAAGCATCTAGGATTCAGTTAGAAAGGGGCAGAAGTCAAAGGTGAGAGAGAGAGTAAAGAAAGCAATGGGGGTAATGAAAAGAGGGGGAAGTGGAGAAAGGGAAAAAGATAGGATGGGAGGAAGTAGAGAGAGTGCTGAAAAGGAATTACTAATAATTTATTAGTAATTTATTTGTTTAATAATTTTATGGTATTATAAATATATTATTTAATGTTATAAAAAGCTAAAAAAGGAAATATTAATCTTGCTCAAAAATATTTCAGAGATGTACTTGGTTTTATTGTGGTTTCTTTTTCATTATTAATTTTAGTTTGTATTGTCAAATTAAAATTGATTTGAATTTAGATTGCGTAAATCAATAAATATGAATTAGATCTTATTTATACATAATGCAGTTATATATATATATATATATATACCCACTCGGCATGTTGTGTTGCTGAAATATTGAAATATTCAAAAATGGTGCAGAAATATTTCGTTAACATTTCATTTGTAACTATGCATCTGAAATATTTCAGAAATGTACCTGCATCATGTTTTTTATAATATTGCATTAAAAATATTTCTGAAATCTTTCAGAAAGTTGTTTACAATATTTGTAAGTTTCTGTAATAATGCAAAAAAATGTTGCAGATGCAATATTTCAGAAATATTTCTGAAACATTATAAAAGTAATATTACGTATGCATTGCACGAATAATATTTCTGTAACATATTAAACGCAACATTGCATTTAAAATATTTCTGAAAAATTTCTGAAAGATTGCGTAGGTAATAAAAAATTGAATTGCAGGCAGTGAATTTCTACAATATTGCAGAAGAAATATTGCAGTTGTAATGGTTTAGAAACATTCCTGATACATGATAAAATTATTATTACGTTTACATTGCACGCGTTATATTTTTGAGTGTTTTATATACAATATTGCATTTGTAATATTTCCGAAAGTTGCTGACAGACTTTAGAACTTATAAAAAATTATTATTATATAGAGGAAAGACCCCTATTATGAGACAGGATCCTAATATGATGTGGCGGGTTTTTTACATGGTGGGATCAAAAGATGGGGCCTATATAAGACCTTTTAACTTAAAGTATCTCATATTAGGATCCTGTCTCATAATAGGGGTCTTTCCTTTAATATTGCGTTTTATTAAATTTTTTTTTTTTTATTAAGAATTTTCTCATATTCCAAATTTTGTCATATGGCATTTTTAATATAAATAAAATATTTAATAATATTTAATATCAAGAGACACGGTAGTGTCTCGCGCCAAGTACACGCGGAGCGAGACCGCACCGTGACTCTTTTACGCGACGCGACGGGTTGCGAGTACCCGAGATGTTGAGATCTCGATAACGAGTGAACGGATCAAGTTCTAAGTAGGCTTAATCGATAGTTGGGGTCAAAATAAGGGGGGTATCTCCTGTATAATTTTCCGCTACGTGCCCTACGAGCGGAGATATTGCGACGCAAAGTCCAAATGTGAAAATTTTTTATTAAGATACTCCTCCTCCTCCTCCTCCTCCTCCTCCTCCTCCTCCTAACGCCGATCTGTGTGATCACGTGATCAGAGAAAATGTCCCTTTCACTTTTTCGACACTGGCGGCGCAGGTATCGCCAGTTTCGATATCGCGCGCGTATTTCGAACGATCTAGTAGGTAAATTATTAAAGGTCGATAGACTTATCGGTCAGAAGGAAGATTTCTATTTAGCTAAATTAAGTATTTATATAATATATATTGATTCTTATGAATCAAGCTTGAATTCGATGTTTAGGTATCCCAGGTTGCCGATGACGAAGTACAGATAGTGCGCTTCATAGTTTTCGGTGTCCAGGTGTAATAATACGTTGAATTTGATGTCTACGTATTCCAGGTTGCCGATGACGAGGTCCACATAGTGCGCTCCGTAGTTTTCGGTGTCTACGTGTATTAATACCTTGAATTCGATGTCCACGTGTCCCAGGTTGCCGATGACGGGATTCAGATAGTGCGCTTCATAGTTTTCGGTGTCCAGGTGTAATCGTACGTTGAATGCGATGTCTAGGTGTCCCAGGTTGCCGATGTCGAGGTCCACATAGTGCGCTCCGTAGTTTTCGGTGTCTACGTGTACTAATACCTTAAATTCGATGTCCACGTGTCCCAGGTTGCCGATGACGAGGTCCACATAGTGCGCTTTGTAGTTTTCGGTGTCCAGGTGTAATAATACGTTGAATGCGATGTCTAGGTGTCCCAGGTTGCCGATGTCGAGGTCCACATAGTGCGCTCCGTAGTTTTCGGTGTCTACGTGTATTAATACCTTGAATTCGATGTCCACGTGTCCCAGGTTGCCGATGACGGGATTCAGATAGTGCGCTTCATAGTTTTCGGTGTCCAGGTGTAATCGTACGTTGAATGTAATGTCTAGGTGTCCCAGGTTGCCGATGTCGAGGTCCACATAGTGCGCTCCGTAGTTTTCGGTGTCTACGTGTACTAATACCTTAAATTCGATGTCCACGTGTCCCAGGTTGCCGATGACGGAATTCAGATAGTGCGTTTCATAGTTTTCGGTGTCCAGGTGTAATCGTACGTTGAATGCGATGTTTAGGTGTCCCAGGTTGCCGATGACGATGTCTAGATAGTGAGCTCCGTAGTTTTCGGTGTCCAGGTGTAATAATACGTTGAATGCGATGTCTAGGTGTCCCAGGTTGCCGATGACGATATCTAGATAGTGAACTCCGTAGTTTTCGGTGTCTACGTGTATTAATACCTTGAATTCGATGTCCACGTGTCCCAGGTTGCCGATGACGGAATCTACATAGTGCGCTCCGTAGTTTTCGGTGTCTACGTGTATTAATACTTTGAAATTGATGTCTAGGTGTCCCAGGTTGCTGATGACGAGGTCCAGATAACGCGCTCCGTAGTTTTTGGTGTCTAGGTGTAATAATACCTCGAGTTCGATGTCTACGTGTTCCAGGTTGCCGATGACGAGGTCCACATAGTGCGATTCGTAGTTTTTGGTGACTAGGTGTATTAATAACTTTAAATCCGAATGTGGGATACGTAGATATTGAATATAAGGTATTAATACACGTAGACACCGAAAACTACGGAGCGCACTATGTGGATCTCGTCATCGGCAACGTGGGACACCTAGACAACGAATTCAACGTATTATTACACCTGGACACCGAAAACTATGGAGCGCACTATTTGTAACCCGTTATCGGCAACCTGGGATACCTAGACATCGAATTCAAGCTTGATTCATAAGAATCGACTTAAAAATTCCCTAGCGGCAGAACTAAAATTATGTCATGACATAATAAAAATTAGTTGAAATAAAATTATGTCTAGACATAATAAAAACTGGACAAATTAAAATTATGTCTGACATAAAAATAAGTCCGCATTTTTATTATGTGTATACACATAATTTTAATTCATACAATTTTTATTATGTGTACACATAATTTGTTTTCGAATGAACGTAAAACGTACCTAAAAAAACCGAAGTAACAAGTGGTAGACGTAATCTTTGTATCGAAATAACACCCTGTACATACTGTTTATAAAATGCGTAATACTACAAAAAAGGCATGATATCTGTACAAAATTACCTTTTTTAAAAAAAAGGTAAAGAAAGGCGCCAAGTACACGCGTAGTAGTGTACTTTTCCCGTTAGTTTGTAAGTTTCATGATTAAAAAGATCATGTCGTATTATTAACATATACCTAAGATTTATAAAATCGTTATTAATTTTATTATATATCTCAATTGCGCGAATCTTAAATATCTTTTGTAAAAATTATGCATAATATTCCTATGCAAGGATACTTGTTTAATTATTTCTTTCTATTGCATTTAAGTATAGAAAAATATACAATTTTTATGTGTTTGCACTTTATATTTAATGAGCAGGCAATTAAATATATAATATATGATTCAATTTGCACTACGTTTACATGACACCGTTAATCGGGTTTTATAACATCGGTAGTTGTCAGGAAGACCAATCGTAATCATTCTTCAGAAGAATGGAATAGTTGTGATTGACTGGCCTAAGAACTACCGATGTTATAAAACCTGATCAACAGTGCCATGTAAACGTAGTCTATGGGCGGTATTCATAGTCCGTTCTCAACGAAATGCTTAAGATCATCTTAATGAAGATCAACTTATTCAACAAAGATTGTCTTAAGATATTATGAATTCATAGTCCATGCATAAGGTAATCTTATATACTACAAAAAAGGCATGATATCTGTACAAAATTACCTTTTTTAAAAAAAAGGTAAAGAAAGGCGCCAAGTACACGCGTAGTAGTGTATATGTGTTGTTACCTCGAAAAAAAACAGTGGTAATATTATACCTAAAAAAAATCTAAGTAACAAATGGTAGATGTAATCTTTGCATTTCAAAAAATCTCGAAAAAACCTATAAGCAGTAGTATATTTACCTCAAAAAACCGAAGTAACAAGTGGTAGACGTAATCTTTGTATCTCGATAAATCTTGAAAAAACCTAAGCAGTAGTATCTTTACATCAAAAAAACCGAAGTAACAAGTGGTAGATGTAATCTTTGTTTCTCGAAAAATCTTGAAAAAACCCAAGCAGTAGTATTTTTATTTCCAAAAAATTATAACTCAAGTGATACACATAAAAAAAATTATGTTATTACAAAATACAAAAAAGAATTGATATCTCTTTTTAAATTACAGCGCCAATTACAGAGAGAATATACACTGAGAATCTTTGTATCTCGAAAAATCTCGAAAAAACCTAAGCAGTAGTATTTTTATTTTCAAATATGTATGTTGTTACCTCGAAAGAAAACAGTAGTAATATTATTACAATCACAAAAAAGAAATGATATCTCTTTTTAAATGACAGCGCCAATTACAGAGAGAACATACACTGAGAAAAAAATGTGTTAATCTCAAGAAATATTTAGTCCGATACGTTCAACTGAACATTTTAGTTAGTTAACTAAACATTAGTTAAATTAATTAATTAAAGAAACGAAATAAATTGTTGAAACAACTAATATTTAGTTAACTAACTAAAATGTTTAGTTGAACGTATCGAACTAAATATTTCTTGGAATTAACAATTTTTTTTCTCAGTGTATTTTTCGAGATACAAAGATTAGGTTTTTTCGAGGTATAATATTACCACTGTTTTTTTTCGAGGTTATAATATTACAAAGAATTATTTTAATCACAAAGAATTAAAGAGGTAACATTATAAAATAAAAATATTTAATTAAAATAAAATAAATAAATTTTTCTTGTAAAAAACTTGGCGCTGCTTTTTTAAGGTCAATCCAGAAAAACTTGCATAGGTGCATAAACATATACATAAAGAGATGGATAGGTAGGTCTATTTCCTTTTGCACATATATATGAACCAATCAATTTCTTACGCTTATGTTTATGCGCTATGCAAATTTGTCTGGATAAAGCAGGGAACACAGACTTTTGCATAACACATAATACGTAAGGTCCATACATATCTGGATAAGGAAATAGACCAATCAATTTTCTTATGCTTACGCATTATGCGTTGTGCAGAAGTGTGGGCTCCCCGCTTAAGAGCCTCCGCACAAGACTCTCGTATGATAGCGTATGATAACGTAACGTAGATCAACGCACAAGAAACGTATTCACGTATAACCGATACGTTTCTTGTGCGTTGACCCACATTTCGTTACACTACATTGCTATAAAAAAGTCTTGTGCGGAGGCTCTAAACCTTAAAAAAGCAGCGCCAAGTTTTTTACAAGAAAAATTTATTTATTTTATTTTAATTAAATATTTTTATTTTATAATGTTACCTCTTTAATTCTTTGTGATTAAAATAATTCTTTGTAATATTATAACCTCGAAAAGAAAACAGTGGTAATATTATACCTCGAAAAAACCTAATCTTTGTATCTCGAAAAATACACTGAGAAAAAAAATTGTTAATTCCAAGAAATATTTAGTTCGATACGTTCAACTAAACATTTTAGTTAGTTAACTAAATATTAGTTGTTTCAACAATTTATTTCGTTTCTTTAATTAATTAATTTAACTAATGTTTAGTTAACTAACTAAAATGTTCAGTTGAACGTATCGGACTAAATATTTCTTGAGATTAACACATTTTTTTCTCAGTGTATGTTCTCTCTGTAATTGGCGCTGTCATTTAAAAAGAGATATCATTTCTTTTTTGTGATTGTAATAATATTACTACTGTTTTCTTTCGAGGTAACAACATACATATTTGAAAATAAAAATACTACTGCTTAGGTTTTTTCGAGATTTTTCGAGATACAAAGATTCTCAGTGTATAAATTAATATTCGACGCTGACTGGCAAAAAATATTTATTCGTATATCTGTATCTATTGTTAATATTGTTATGCGATAGCTTTATGTTCACCAAGTATAAGAAAGAAAGAAGCGTCAGAGCCAGAGGATCACCACTACCCTGTTCGATCATCGATGTCAAGCAACAAGGCGCCGGTATACTACTTGGATGAATGACCGGCTGAGAGAGCGGTTTTCTTCGGACAAATGCGCGGCGGTTATACGCACATGGCTTAATATATTTTTTTTGTTCCGGTAACAAAATATTTCATTTTTTACATATCAACAAATAATTTTTGCGTCAGTAACAAAATTTTTTGTTAATACAAAACATTTTTTTCAGTGTAAAATGTATTTGAAATATCTCTGAAGTGTTTCTGCAATATTTCGTAGATATATTTCAGAAATATTTCAGTAATATTACCGAAATATTGCCGAAATCTTTCAGCAAAGTTGCATTTGAAATAATTGTGCCGATTGAAACATTGCAGAAATGTTGCAGAAACGGTCGTGAAATATTTCTGAAATATTTATGAAAGGTGTAATATTTTAAATAGAATTTTGCAGAAATGTTTCTGAAATATTACATGCCGAGTGGGTATATAACATCATTATTTTATTTTACTATAATATAGCATTTTTTATATTTTTTGTAACTTAAAAAAATATGCATATTAGAAAAAAAACATACAATATGCTTATAATTAGCAATAAAATAAAATTATTATAAAAAATATTTTAAAAAATAATAAGAGAAGTAAAACCGTTACAATATACAATCAAATTAGAATAAAATGCCATACGGTCCAAGCTTAGATCTTTGACAGCCTAATATTAATTTCTGTGTGTATGTATACATATATTTTTTCAACTTATTTAACTGCGCGCCGATTTTTTGTCGGACTTGACTGAAACACAGCTATTGTTGGAACATTAAAACCCTTCCCTCCCCGGAATTAAATCGACTTTATTTAATTACATAAATTAATTTAATTATCTAAAAATAATAATAATTTATTTAACGGAATGTGACGGGAAATGAGAAAGAAAAGTGGACACACAAAGGGGAAGGTAAGATTGTACTAATAGATTATATTTTAGTAAATGAAGAAAAAAATAGGGGAAATTATAGGGGTGGTGGAAATAAGAAAGATGGAGGTGAAAAACATTGAAGGTGTAAAAAGATTCTAAGTGGAAGGATAGAAGAAGAGATAGTGAAGAGTTAGGAAGAACTAAAGAAGAAAAAGAAAAGGAGGGATAATGGAATAATGAATGTGAAAAGTAAGGAGAAAAAGAGAAAGATGGAGAGCTGAGGAAGGGGAGAAAAAAAGAGATACCGGATGAAAACATTAGAGTGTAATAACTTTTATATAAGAAATAAAAAAAAAATATGAGAGAGATAGGTACGTGAAGTAAGCAGAGAGGGAAAAGGAATGGGAGGTGGTGACGATTAGATATTAGTATAGTAGAGGAGAAAAAGGAATGAATTAACAGAGAGAAAAATAGTGGAATGGGATAAATATTTTAAAATAAATAATAAAGAAATAAAGAAAAACAAAACAAATAAAGAAAAATAAGTAAATAAATAAACAAATAAATATAAATATAAATATAAATAAAAACAAAATATTAGGGATGGTAAAAATAAAAAAAAGAATGGCGGTGAAGAAGATTAAAAGAATGAAAGAAGAGATAGTGAAGAGAAAGGGAGAGCGGGAGAAGGAAAAGCAAAGGAGGTATAGTGGGATAAAGAATGTGAAGAGTAAAGTGGAAAAAAGAAAGATGGGAACGAAGGACGAATATGTAATAGATTATCTTTCGATAAATAAAGAAAAAAATAAGAAAATTAGTAACAAAGAACGAGTATGTGATAGATTATCTTTCAGTAAATAAAGTAAAAAATAAAGAAATTAAAGGTGGTGGTGGAAATATTGAAAAAAATGGAAGAAGAGATAATTAGTGAAGAAAAAGAAAGAATGGGAGAAGTAAAAGCAGAGGGGGGATAACGAATGTAAAGTGTAAGGAAAAAATGAGAGCCGAGGAAGCAAAGTGTGGTAAGTCTTATGCGAGAAGTAAAAAGAAAGAAGAAAACAAAATATGGGAGAGACAGATATGTGAAGTGAGCGGAGAGAAAAAAGAAGCGAGAGGTGGCGAATGGACATTGGTACAGTGGATGAGAAAGGGAATACATTTTAACGGAGAGAAATGGTGATGTGGGATGAGTGTTTTAAAGTGAATGGAACGGAAAAAGTTTAAAGCGCGCGCGTAGCGCGCGTGTGTGCTAGTCCACTTTTAAAAAAGGCGTGTTAACTGAGTGAATTGCGTTTGTATCGAAATTATTGTTGCCTCTTTTCCGCGATGCCGATTGGTTATCTCGATGCGTTGTGTGCGAGTTATTACTTCGAGTTATTACTTCATTTGCAGCTGTCATTGTATATTTTGACAGTTGTTTGTATCAAGGGTTAATAGTGTAATAGTAATAGGATAATGTTAAAGCTAAATAGCGCGCGCGAAGCGCGCGTCTGTAGTGTCTAGTGTATATAAATACGCAGATACATATACACAGTATCTGATGTATATCAAAATTTTAAAACTTTATTAAAATTTTAATAGGTCGCGTTCTAATGAAATTATCAGTGTTTGCCAAGGCAATCCAGAAATGTGATATTGTTCTAAGACCTTACGGAATATTACTTACAGATATTTTAACAAGTAATAATAAAAATATTTTTGATAATATCATTAATTTATTATTGGGTCTCACTGGACTACAAGTAAGAAAAAGACTTTCTTTTTAACTTTATATAAATGTATTTTATATGTAGTATATATATACCATATCAAGAGACACGGTAGTGTCTCGTGCCAAGTACACGCGAAGCGAGACCGTGACTCTTTTACGCGACGCGACGGGTTGCGAGTACCCGAGATGTTGAGATCTCGATAACGAGTGAACGGATCAAGTTCTAAGTAGGCTTGATCGATAGTTGGGGTCAAAATAAGGGGAGTATCTCCTATATAATTTTCCGCTACGTGCCCTACGAGCGGAGATATTGTAACGCAAAGTCCAAATGTGAAAATTTTTTATTAAGATACTTCCTCCTAACGCCGACGTCTTATGACATCAGTACAAAATTACCTTTTTCAAAAAAAGTAAAAAAAAGTAAAAAGTGCCAAGTACACGCATTCAAAAATCTAACCTAAGCGGTAGCTTTATATCTTTTTCACAAAATTATATTATCTAACTTAACTCAAGTGACATGTATTTCAAAAAAAAAGATGTGAAATTTTTAATTTCTTTTTCACAAAATTATATTATCTAACTTAACTCAAGTGACATGTATCTAACCAAAGTGGTAGCTTTATATCTTTTTCACAAAATTATATTACCTAACTTAACTCAAGTGACATGTATTTTAAAAAAAGATGTGAAATCTTTAAATTAAATTGTGCCAATTGTAAAGAGAATATGTATATTGCTTTGAAAGATAATTGTTATGTAACTACTTTAAAGAAATAAAACCCAAGTGGTATCTTCGTATTTCTATTCAAGGGTCTTCTTCTTCTAAACCCAAGTGATAATAGCTTCTTAATTCTCTTTAACAAATTTTTAATATTACAAAGAATCATTTTAATTACAAAGAATTAAAGAAGTAACAGTACAAAATAAAAATATTTAATTAAAACAAAATAAATAAATTTTTCTTGTAAAAAAACTTGGCGCTGCTAGACTTTGAAATTTAAACATTAAAATTTAAACGTTAGTACTAAGATTTTTGATTGAATAAAAAACAATAAACATAATTTAGGGAAGAATACGACAGGAGTAAAAAAGCAGCGCCAAGTTTTTTTACAAGAAAAATTTATTTATTTTGTTTTAATTAAATATTTTTATTTTGTACTGTTACTTCTTTAATTCTTTGTAATTAAAATGATTCTTTGTAATATTAAAAATTTGTTAAAGAGAATTAAGAAGCTATTATCACTTGGGTTTAGAAGAAGAAGACCGTTGAATAGAAATACGAAGATACCACTTGGGTTTTATTTCTTTAAAGTAGTTACATAACAATTATCTTTCAAAGCAATATACATATTTTCTTTACAATTGGCACAATTTAATTTAAAGATTTCACATCTTTTTTTAAAATACATGTCACTTGAGTTAAGTTAGGTAATATAATTTTGTGAAAAAGATATAAAGCTACCACTTTGGTTAGATACATGTCACTTGAGTTAAGTTAGATAATATAATTTTGTGAAAAAGAAATTAAAAATTTCACATCTTTTTTTTTTAAATACATGCACGCAGAAAATTTTTCTCGAATAATGTAGAATACTCATAATAAAATTTACCAGATTTGCTACGTACCGGTAAGATATACGCGTATTCAACCGGAAATTAATAGATGACAATAGAAAAGTAATAGTTTGATCAGATACATCTTGTAACCTAAAGGTAAATGCCATACTAACAAGGAAATATGAGAACAGTAAAAAAAGTCCCATACTAGCATGTGTATATTCGACGTTGTAGCTTGAATTACCAGCTTCACAGATGTCTTGGATTGAGCGTTGTTTTTTAAGACGGTATAGGAAAAATATAATCTAGGGTGGTACCTACCGTGAACTGTATAGAAATATTCGTTGCGTATCTGGCAATAGTCTATGTTCTTCATAGAAATGCGATGGTAACCGCGATCGTGGACGACGGAAGGCGCGCGGCGCGAGCGGCAACGCGGGCTCGCGCGGCGAGAGGGTTCGGCTCGCGCGGCGAGAGGATTCGGCTCGCGCCCGCTACGCGGCGCATCGCCGGTATATTCTCGCGTGATTAAGATTCAACATCGACCTTTTATCTAGGGCAGCTCGGCAGGGTCTTTACAGCGTTTTGAAGTTCGCTCGTGGCGAACAGCTGACCGCCACAGCCTATAACGGCAACTTATGTCCTTATGTTTTTGACATGACTGCAACAAACGTCTCGTTTTTTGTTCATAAGATACACAATCGGACAAGATATAGATGAATCATCCGTCTTTAAATTAACATAGTAAAACGCGCTCTCGAAAGTCCCATACTTTTGATGGAAATATTTACTTCTTCGTATAGTTTTATTCTTTGCTCTCTAAATTTTCCTATACTTTCTTGAAATCTTTAGCATATTATGACTATATCCTAGCCATGCAAGATTAGTATGGTATTTACTTTGTTTGTGTATACTTATATTTTCGAGAAAAATTTTCTCCGTGTGTCACTTGAGTTAAGTTAGATAATATAATTTTGTGAAAAAGATATAAAGCTACCGCTTAGGTTAGATTTTTGAATATCAAAGACAATTAAATATTTACTTTATAATTCTAATATTTATTTAAACTAATTGGTAAAGTATTTCTTTTATATGCGTTACAGATTGGATTGGTCGATCTTTTAACATCTATTGGTATCGTCCCCGATTTTATAATTGGTCATTCCATTGGTGAACTACTCTGTGGATATGCCGATGGATGTTTAACGGCCGAAGAAACGATTTTGTCGGCATATTTCATCAGTTTAGCACTTCATGAGTCGAAAATAATTAATGGCTCTATGGCTGAAATTAATCTTGATTTTGAAACCATAAAAGTTATGTGTCCTTCAGATATCGATATAGCTTGTTACAATAGTTCTTCTAATTTTATTGTGAGCGGACCAAAAAATTCTATAGAAGCATTTCTCACCAAACTGCAGGTATACTAATGCTTATAAACAACATAATATTATCTGCTTAGTTTCTTTAAATTGTTTTAATAATACCTATGATTTTATTAGGCTAACCAAATGACAATTATTATTTACAATTTTCTTCAATACTTTTAGGCTGATAATATTTCTGTAAAAAGGATTCTTTGTGGTAATCTTATACCTTTTCATAGTCGTTACATCAAACCTGCTGTAGCTAAATCCGAAAAATATTTAAACTAAATATTACCACAGAAAAGATTTCGCAGCTCAAAATGGTTAACAACAACCGCTCACGAGTATTCCAACACACTTCTGCCTTTATGTTCAAAATATTATACACATTATCTGTTATCCCTGGTGTTATTCGCAAAAACGATGCGTTTGATTCCAAAAAATGCAGTGACGATTGAGATATCTTCTCAGAATATTCTTCAATACATTTTAAACAACTATTTATGCTCTACAGTAACAAATGTAGCGTTATGTGAACGTACCAAGGATCATAGTGATGAGATATTTTTAGAATCAATCGGAAAACTCTATAATGCAGGATTGCAGCCACAGATTGCAAATCTCTATCCGATAGTAAAATTTTCTGTAAGCCGTGGTACCCCAATGATTTCTCCTCTAATAAGGTATACATATTTTGCGTTTATGTTCAAATGGAAAATATCTGAATAACGGAAACTTTCATGAGCTTTACTTTAAAGTAAAGCATTAAAGTAAAATTAAAAGATTATAATTAACAAACAACATAATATTGAATTATTATACATTTCTGTTTTTTTTTCCCGAGTGATATAAATAATAAATTTGTTTTTTATTGCTGCACTGAACTGTGAGTGCATATTAAAATTTTTCTTCTTGCTTTTGCCAAATTTTAAACATATGCCTATATTTTATTTTAAATACAGAAAGCGTATCTCTGGTTCAGCTATACAAAAACAGACTTAGAGCTTCAGGTGGAAACCCATATGGAATTGTAGAAGATTATGTTTTATTTATAAAACTTATTTTATTAATAATTTTTTAATAAATAATAAGCGTTGGGTACAGTCGGCGATTTTACTCTCTAAGAGTGCGTTCACTGAGCGCGCTATTAGCGCTATTGCATGCAATCTTTATCGCACATTAGGTGTAAAACAAGGACAAAATGACGCAATGGCGCTATAATAGTGCTCCGCGAACGCATCCTAAATCTCATAGAGTGGTTTCGCAACTAATATATTAGAGTAATTGCGATAAGTCACTCCAAAAGAGAAGGTTATCACTCTAATTTAACTAAATACGAGCACTTATAAGTCAAGTGAATTTTTACTCAAATTTTTAGAGCGACTACTCCATCGGTGTGATGTGATTCAACCTCTAAAGTTATAGTAAATCACGATTCTCACTGAAGATGGATTGATAAATTACTCTAACAGAGTGAAATTTTCCTCAAAATTGCGTAGAGTAACATAATTCACTATGGGCAATGATCTACTGCACTCAAAAAGATTGCTTTTCACTCAAACAGAGTGCAATTTCACTCCAACTTATACAGCGCAATTTTATTCTTTCTTAGAGTGGCGAATTACTTGAAGTGCACAGATTCAATTTTTATTTTTCGTTACACTTGTATTTTATTCGTTTGAGTGATATTTCACTTTTCGACTTTTAGAGAGTAATTTTTTGAAATATTACGATTGGTGGGACGATTACGATAATGACCTTTTGATTTGACGATGATTTCTAGTAGTATTTTTTACGCTGAACAAAAAATGATACAGGTTCTATAAGACTAACTGCTTTAGTTTTCGACATATAAAAAGGCATTTTTGGCGAGAAACATGGAAAAAATAGTAAAAAAATTCTATGATTAATATTTGTTTCTACTTCCAAATTTTAATTTTAGGTTTTTAGAAATAAGCTTTGAGTTAGATTAGTTTTGTATGCCGGGGAAGGGCTCCGCCGCAGGCGGATTACGATTTACGTTCAAAAATCATAAACAACACAAGACATTAAGACGAGGTCCACTCCACCCCACCCTGGCTTGATTATATTAGGCGAAACAAGGTCTCAAGTTTTCAACTTTCTCTGCGAACCGAGGTCCACACACTTAATTACCCACTTCCGCCTACATGTGCGTGCTGTCTACACATACAATTGAAGCATTAATTTTTAATTCATATTTATTTATTTTTAACTTTAACACTGTATATCTTGAAAACTAAAGCAGTTAGCCTTATAAGACCTATATAATTTTTTTGTTTAGCGTAAAAAATACTACCAGAAACCATCGTCAAATAATAAGTGGACACAGTTATCGTAATCGTCCCCGATTGAAGTTGACAACATATATGAAAGTTTAGATCATCGGAAAGCGGTCTTTTTTTGAGCAATTTTAGCCAAATAATACTCTATCGTTCTACTTATCCTAACAATAAATATACTTACATGTATCATGTTTATAAAGAGCAAAGGCAAATTTAAGAAATATTAAGATCTTAGTAAATTTTACATGATTTCGATAATAAATAAACAAGTACATTTATAACTGCATTACATAATACATTTTAATGATGCTTGTAGATGGAATCATTCCAAAGACTTTTACGTATTTCAATATACTCATCAAAAAGTAATTTTCAAAAGAGAAATGGTTATCAGCATTGATGTAACTGATGAGGGATTTATGTATTTAACGGGCCATGTGGTAAATAACAAAATTTTATTTCCGGCTATGGGATATCTTTTTTGTCTCTGGGAGATGATGGCATCGTTGAATAAACAAGAATATACCAATGTACCAATCGTATTTGAGGACGTAAATTTTATTCGTGCTACAGTACTATCACAACAAAATGAGATTGAATTAACTTTTTCGATCTAAAAAGGTAATATATTGTTACGTAGATTAATTACGTAGTTAATTTTCTCATGTGAGTATTGGATTTTAAGATTTATACCACTTTTATGATCCAATATTTCTATTCTATAATTAAAGTAAAGTAAAAAATATACTGATGAGAATATAATTAAATCAAATACGGAGTCTCTCCTTTTACGAATAAACTGCTTTTGTAAGATAATCAATTCCAAATTGATATATTCATTTCATATTGATATATCTCTCTTTCACTTAATTTATTACAACATTTTAGGTTTAAAGAATTTATATCTATATCTAGGTACCAACAGGTTTGAAATAACCGAAGGAGATAACGCTGTTGTTACTGGTATATTACGAATTCCAACTAATATTGAAAATGAAAAAATATCTGCTAATCTTGCTGAATGTGTCGATGATGAAGAAGAAATGAGTACAAAAGACATCTACAAGGAATTAAAGCTTCGTGGTTATCAATACACCGGCGTATTTCGTGGATTAAAAAGTGCATCGGTTTCGGGATGCATTTATGGACAGTATGTTACAGATGATGATATTAGGACAGAAGTCAAGAAGTCTTTTTGTTCCAACAAGAATTCGCAAACTGACAATCGATCCGAACTATCACGTACAGCTAATTCAAGATTATCCAGTTGAAGAAAGGCGTAAGTAAAATAAGTAATATACAGCGTGGCTAATTGTCTGACAAATCATGAATTTCGTTTGCTACGTTACAGAATTCTCTGTTCGTCATTACAAGTCTGTAGACGCTATAATATCTGGAGGAATAGAAATTTGTGGCATTGTGGCTACACCTATAATTCGCCGGCAAAAAGCAGTCAATGTTCTTGAAGAATACAAATTTGTTGCTCATTGTGATTTAGGAACTATGTCGTTACAAGATGCAATTAGAATGTCAACGCACATTGCACTCGAATGTTACAATAACATAAATGTTAAAATTATCAAATTTATCGGTGATAATGACAAAGTGACACCAGAAAATTTAAATTCTCCATTTGTTAATGAAATCTTAAATGATTTACCGCAGATTCGACACCACACTAAACTCGTGACGACCCACGAGAAATTCTCAAATATTTCTTTGCCCGACAACGTTTCTACAACGGAAATTACGAAGTTGTCGAAGGACGAGAATTGTTTGATAGTTTTTGGTTTCGATATTTTGACAAAAAATAGCAAAAAATTATACAAACAGTTGCTGTCTCTGTTAATGCCACAGGGTTTTTTACTGACTTTGGAGGAATCTGGTGCGGTCTACGATTATTCATTTTTGAAAATGTATGAGTTGGATATCATACTGGAAAAACAAATAAATAAAAAGAAGCTTTTGTTATTAAGAAAATCGCGAAATATTGCGAGAAACCAGCGGATTGTACATGTGAACAATTACGAATTTTTATGGGTAGATGAACTGAAATCAATGATGAATGTGCAGAACAAGACTGGTGGAGATACGAGAATAATACTCGTCGCCGAAGATTTTGAATGCGGACTACTCGGTTTTATTAATTCTTTGCGAAAAGAATCGGGCGGTGACATAATTAGATGCGTGTTTATTCAAGATGGCAATGCGCCTGTTTTTTCCTTGCAAGAACCATTGTATATGAAGCAGTTGCAATTGGACCTACCTATCAACGTTTTACGTTCCGGTAACATTTGGGGATCATACAGACATTTTCCATTACCATCATTGGAACCAAAACTCGTAGACAGCGCTTACGTTAAACAGATGGTGCGTCAAAAAGTTTTATTGTAAATTTTATTATAGATTGTAATTATTTTTATGTTTCTTTTTGTAATAGGTGCAAGGAGATTTGAGTACTTTCTGCTGGGTACAGAAGAGAATGTTTTCCTACATTAAGCGTGAGAACATTGTTAATGTAATTTATGTGCCTCTCAACTTCAAAGATATTATGTTGGCTACTGGTAAAATCACCGCCGAATCAAACGGAATATTTGAACGCGAGTGCAGTTATTTAGGTAGTCCTATTGGCTTGGAATTTGTCGGGTTTGATACGCGTGGACGCAGAATAATGGGAATGTGCTCATACGGGTAAAATAATAACTGTCTCTATCCACTCTATCTACATTTATTAGCATTATTAATTTAACATTTAATATAATTTCGATTTTATCTTGTGAAATATAACGCCTTACCGTACTATATGCTGTAAAGATATGAAAAAGTTATCAAATAAACATGAAAATATAGCGTAAATAATTGTCTTTCGCGATCCTTAAAAATGAAAAATTGACAAATTATCAGAAGAATAGAATCCGGTATGATATGGCACTTACAAAATTTAAAAAATTCTCAAAAGTTTAAGTATGACAGAATAAGCAACAAAAGTCTAAGGTACGACAAGGCATTTTATATCGTGATTATACTAAACATGATTACTACATATAAGTTTTACAAGACGTACGCGCACAAATTATATACTTTTAAAAAAATTAATATGTTTAGAGGAATAACAAACATTTGCGTGTCCGACGAATACCTCAGTTGGAATGTACCCAACGAATGGACAATGGAAGATGCAGCAACGGTTCCGTGTGCGTACATCACGTGCTATGAAGCCTTATATATAAAAGGTAAAATGAAAAAAAGAGACAAAATCTTGATCCATTCGGGTACTGGAGGCATCGGTCAAGCTGCGATCCATCTAGCGCTTCACGAAGGTTGTGAAGTGTTTACGACAGTTGGTACTGTCGAGAAACGACAATTCATGAGAGAAACGTTTCCTTCTATTCCCGAAGATCATATCGGAAACTCCCGAGATACAAGCTTTGAACAAATGATTATGCAGCGTACAAGAGGTCGTGGAGTGGATATCGTATTGAATTCCTTAGCCGAAGAGAAATTGCAAGCATCTGCTCGTTGTCTAGCAAATGGTGGCCGTTTTCTGGAAATTGGGAAATTTGATATGGTTTCCAATAATCCATTGGATTTGTCTACTTTCTCTAAAGGCATTAATTTCTATGGTATTTTATTAGATAAATTAATAACAAATTCACACACACAAACATCAAGTTTAAAACGAAAAATAACGTTGTCGAAGAAAATAGCGGAAGGTTTAGAAAATGGCGTTATTAAACCGCTGTGCAGAAAAGTCTTTGAGATAAATGAAATAGAAACTGCTTTTAGATATATTGTTGAAGCAGGATATCGAATGCGGGCCGTTTACAGAACAGATATTTATTGCTTAGAGAATTATACAGCACAGAATGATGTGCACGCAGAGACAAGAAGATGGCGAATAGAATAAGGCGGGAGCGCTAGTTGGACGTACCGCAGCGACGCTCCCGTATATAGGGACATGCAGTAGGAAGTACCGCAGCGACGCTCCCGTATAGGGACATGCGCGAGGAAGTACCGCAGCCACGCTCCCGTATAGGGACATGTGCGAACAGGCGCCGCGATCGCATAGAGCGCGAGTATCAAATGAGGGCTTCTCTAACATATATGGCCGCTGGAAAACATATTGGCAAGGTAAGATTATTTCTTTATACATATATCTATACAGAAATATGTAATTTTATTTGTCTATTAGAATTCAATTTAAGACATTGGTATTATCCTTATTCATGCAGTTCCACGAGCATTATTAAAAATTGTTATTTTATTTAGTTATATAGTCTTTATTTAGTGTTTACGTTACATGTTAGACTCTGATGATTCTTTCCCCCAAGCGTAGATTATGGTTATTTTTTTCCAGCATGGTATATTCAGACTTTCCGGCCTTACTTCCAATAAATTGTAACTGTTCTTAATCAAAACAGATAAGAATTATAAAAGTTCTTTGAAAATGCCACAAGATCAGATCAATTTCGACAAGAAGTGGACTTTGGTCATTTTTCCTCTGTACCCTTCATTTATTTTGCATTATCATTAAAACGGTGTACTCTATACCGCTGGTGAAATCTCCAACAATTATAGATAAATGCTATTCCTCGCAATAGTAAAACTAAATTATACAATGCAATATTAATAATCAGCAATAAAGTTAATGATAAAATGCAAAACCATATCAATAATGAAACAGAAGGTGAAACCTAGCGTTAGTTATAATTTCTTGCCTTATAGGAATGATTGTTCTTAATGATTGTTGTATCTGATTGTTCGTATAGATAATAATAAGAGTTCATAAAGAGGAAGAGCCTTTGGATGCTCCACTACTCGCTTACCCACAATATTTTTGCCTGGACTATAAATGCTATGTTATTTTGGGTGGACTTAGGCGGTTTTGGTTTAGAGCTAGCGGATTGGTTGACTCTTCGAGGTGCAAAACATCTGGTTTTGACATCACGAACTGGGATTAGAACAGGTTATCAGCAATCAAGAGTAAAGCTATGGCGATCTTATGGTGTGGATGTACAGATCGTTGTAGTCGATGATAATTCATTGAAACATGAAGATTGTGAATCTATATTAAAATTTGCTGAGGAAAGAGCACCAGTGGACGCTATATTTAATCTTGCAGTTGTTTTAAAAGATTGTATATTCCAAAATCAATCACCGCAAACGTTTGAAGATTCATTCAAATCCAAAGCATGGATGACGAAGAAAATGGATGAATTGTCGAGAACAATATGTCCACAACTTCGACATTTTGTCGTTTTTTCTTCCGTCTCATGTGGAAGAGGAAACGCAGGCCAGACAAATTATGGAATGGCAAATTCCGTAATGGAGAGAATTTGTGAGAAAAGGACGGAAGAAGGATTGCATGGTTTAGCGATACAATGGGGTGCTGTTGGTGATGTCGGACTCGTAGCAGATATGCAAGAAGAAAATAAGGAATTGGTTATTGAAGGTACATTGCAACAACGAATATCTTCCTGTTTGGATACATTAGAAGTATTCCTGCTACAAAACCGACCTATCGTAAGCAGTATGGTTGTAGCTGAAAAAGCAAAAATTGGCGGATCAATGAATGTTTCTGAAATGGTTGCTCATATTATGGGTAAGCAGTTTTACATATACAAATAAACTAGACGATGAAAAAATTAAATATAATGCCATGAAAAAGAAGTAAAATTAAAATGTCATTCCAAGTATAATATTTATTAGAAGAAGTAATGTCTCAAAAAATCATGCTCAAAATTGAATCTAAAGGAATACGTATATGTTTTAGAAAACTCTCACAATCGCAATAGACTTCAACCCATTAAGTCCTAGAAGCTAGGCCCCTGCCCCTACGTACTTTCTTATTCTTTTAATAAAATAATAAAATACTTTGTAACTCGAATTCTAACCAAAATTTTTAGACCGCAATTGGTATGTGGGAGTAAAAATAATTGCTTTTTTCGAAAATCTAGTCGGTAATAGGGATATATCTGAAAAAAAAATAAAAAATAAAAGAATAAAAAAATAAAAAATAAAAAATAAAAATAAATAAAAATAAATAAAAATAAATAAAAATAAATGTAAAAAAAGAAAGTGATCCTTACGTTTTTACTCATATTCTTATTATACTCTTACAAATATTTAACGACATACATTGGTCATCCACGTCTGACGCAATTTTAGCAATATTAGGGGGACCTCGGTTCGCGAAGTTTATGGAAAAAGTTAAAAACCCGAACCATACAATGCTGTTTAAAGAACCATTCACACGAAGCGAAGTCCATCCCACCCTACCCTTACTTACAAGGCAAAAAAAGATCTAGCATTTTACGGTTTGGGTTTTCTTTTTTACGTGAACCGAGGTCCACCCCCTCACTCTTACCACGGAGAGGGGTGTAACCTCTCCTCCGACTACGTGTGTACTGTTCTGTACACTGCACATATCAGCAAATTACTTCCCTTAGTACTGACATAAACTGTTATTTCTCAGTTATATTTGTTTATAAAATAACTTTTTAATAAATAACAAGCAACGGCTAAAATTTTTTGAAAGTTACTCAGAGGAGAGTGACTTCTATATAATATATGTCAAAATCAAGGTCATAGAAGGTAGTCCCCTATTCGGTATATTTACCTAGAATTTATTTAAATGTATAATTCTTACTGTATTTTAAAATAGGATTGAAGAACATAAACACGGTGCCACCAAACGTACCACTAGTCGAAATGGGTATGGATTCGATGATGGCAGTTGAAATTAAGCAAACGTTGGAAAGAGAGTTTGATATCTCCTTGACAGCGCAAGATATTAGAACTCTAAATTTTGCTAAACTTAAACAAATGACAAATACAACTGAACAAGGAAAGACACACAATACAAACAAAATTAGTGAAGATTTTGACGTGTTGATTCGAAAAATAAAGGATTCAGACTTTGTTCCAGATATTCTTGTAGAACTTGTTACAAAGAAGGAGGTTGATCGAGACAATATATTTTTCTTACCAGGAATCGAAGGATGTTCAAGTGTATATAAGTTTATAGCATTAGGTATTAAATCTTCGGCAACGTGTTTGCAACATGGTGTACTTAATATTCCCGACGAAAATCATTCAGTGATGAAATCAGCCGCTTATTTGCTGCCTGTAAGAAGATTAAAGTTATTTAAAATATTTTTTTGATTATTTTTAAGTAATTTATACACTTGACAAAAAAATATTTTAATCCAAAAAAAAATATTTATAGGTGGCTCCTAATAGCATTATTTGCTTACTTTTTACACATATTTATTTAGAATTAGAATATTTTTATTTAATTGAAATAAAAATAATCTAATTCTAAATAAATAGATATGTGTAAAAAATAAGTAAATATGCTATTAGCTAGAAGCCACCTAATAAATATTTTTTGGGAATTTTTTCTCAGTGTATATTAAGCAATATCTAATTATAAGTCTTTTATATTACTACAGCTTACATAAACATTCATATTAATTTTTTTAGTATATATTGAAGAAAATGAAAGATCAAAGGAAATTTCTTATAGTTGGTTATTCGTTCGGATCCTTAATTGCCATCGAATTAGCAAGATTATTAGAAGCTCATGATTTCTCAGGACGGTTAATACTAATAGACGGAGCTCCTGACCAAATGAAAATTTTGGTTAATCAATATTTTCACTGTGCTTTACTAGAAGAGTTACAAAATACAGTTTTACTTGGTTTATTAGAATGTACACTACAATTAACAAGGAAACGGTTAGTAAATTTTAAAAAATATATTTTGATTTTTTATTGTAAAAATTACTTATGTAATTTTAATCTTATACAAATTTAAATAAAATGAGGTTCTTCGTTTGTCGTTGTTTGAAGGTATAACATTATCACAATTAAGTGACAGTTTTACAATATGACTCTCTACATAGAACACCATATAAGTCTTCGCATCATAATAATCTTTATTTTGCTCTTCGACTTTCATTACACGGAGAAATAGGATATGCGTTTGATTCAAATTACGATAAGAACTAATGTGATTAATACATGTATTGCGTTTTTTACTTTTATCTTTTTGTTTATCGCTCTTTATATGCTATCTTAACTTATTACACTGAAGATAGTTTGATGACAGACTAAAACGTATGTTAAAGTATTATTGTAATTAAAAATTGCAATACTCTGTTGTGGTTCTTTTATGACGTATTTTTATGTGGAGATTTAGGAATTTTAATAAAATAAACAAGGAAAACAATTAACAGATTTTACCCTTGTTCGAGAATTCAATAAATCTTTTGTATTACTGATGAAACGCAGATGTTATTTTAGCACATATTTATTATTAAACATTATTATTAAACATACAAAATGCAAAATTTTTTTATTTACAGCTTGGATTAGAGTTGAATAAATGTAACACGGTAGAGGAAAAATTAAAAATATTTCATGCTTACTTTCCGAACGATGTAAATGTATTGACCATCGAAAATCAAAAACTGATATACTTGACCATTTACAATCATATAGTCGCTATACGGGATTATGATATTTCTTCATTACCTCGTCTTAAATCACCCATAACGTTGATAAAACCCACTTGTCCAAGTGCCCTTTATACTGAAGAGAATTATGGTCTACATAAGGTAAATCTAATTTGGTTAGATATTTTTGAAATAAAACTATAATTTTTTTAAAATAACAAAAAATTTTGTAACAAAAATATAATTTATTTTTAGGTTACCGAAGGTAAAGTGCAAATTCATTATGTGGAAGGTAATCATATTACAATGATGGACAACGACAAAATCATATCAGCTATTAACGAAGAATATCCATTACCTCTTTATTAGAGGTTATTCTATCATACTTTTAATTAATTGACAACATTCTGTGCATCTTCTTAAATGTATAAATATACGATGTAAAGTTAGAATCAAATCGCGGTAGTTTATATCGTAAAGAATTTGGTGATAAAATATGTAAAAATGTTTCCTCAGTTCTGAAACAATCAGCGTTATCATATAAACGTACTTCCTCCATACCCTGGTAGAAATTGCCTTGCCAGCGCCATGCAAGTTTGCCACGCCACAGCCTTATCCTAAAAACTGGAAAGAGCCATATCAGGGCCATGTCCGCGCCTAATATGGCATTTACATAAAATTGAACGGGCGCAGGTCTGGATTTGACTGAGTTTCTAATGCGATCCACACTTGCGCCACATTAGGTGCTGTCGAGATAACTCTTTGGCTTCTAGCTTAATTGTTTTAGAATTTATTAACGCATGTTAAAATTGAGACAGGATTATTTTATCCTTCACCTGCCGCGGCCGGGGTCCTTCGGCTGGCAGGGTTTTACTAATTTATCTGGCAAGAAATGATAATAAATAATAATAAATAATAATAATAATAAATAATAATAAATAATAATAAATAATAAATAATATGTATGTAATGGATACTTTATTGCCCAAAGGGGCCTCAAAGGGCGTTTTTCAGGAACGTACCCAAACCTTTACAATAAACCTTTACACTGATTTAATATACTCCGTAGGATTCTCTCATTTTTCGGCCTTCTTCAATTCTTCGGTTTGCTTCGATTTACTCCCATCGATTCTTCAGCTTCCTTTATTTTCGGCTTCCTTTCATTCTTTGGCTTCCTTCGATTTTTCGGTCTCTTTTATAGAATCCTCTTACTTGTCACCGTCCATCCTACTTATTCTGCTTTAGCTTTTCCTCCCATCTTATCTTCCTCATCCTCGTCTGTCCCCATCAATAGGCTCTCCTCCAACTTGTCTGCCATCTCTTCATCTGTTGTCCTAAGTGGCCTCCCGCCCTCTTCCTCTCTCCTTTCTTTTCTTCTTATTTTCTCATCTCTTTCTCTTACTCTCCTCTCCACTGACTTGTCCTCGTCCATTTTGAAGCTCAGTCTGTCCCCTCCCCTTCTTCTCGCCTCTAGAACGCTCCATTTATCCTCTTCGCTCTCCAACCTCACTAGGACAGTCACCCAATCTCCTCTTTGTCCTATAACATTCGCTTCTTTCACCTCTACTCTTGTTTTCAGGCCTTTTACAAACAGCTCCTTCACTTTCTCCAGGCTCGTTCCTTTTCTGGCCCATCTTTCTTTCTCTATTCTTATTATAACATTCTTCTTCCTTCTGTCGTCGTCACGCCTTTCACCGTCGTACAGCCACCATTCTCTTCTATCCTGCCTTTCCCTACTTTCCTCACTATCATCTCTCTTCCTTTTCAGTGCGCCTTGCTCCAATCTGCGCACCTTCCTTTTCAAACTCTCTATTTTCTCTCTCTGTCTCTTTTCCTCCCCTTCTCGTCTTCTTGCCTCTTCCTTCGATTCTTTCATTACCTCTCTTACCTGTTCCTTAATCAACTTTTCCATCGTTTTCTTCTCTATCCTCCCTCTGAACTCCATCTTCTTCTTTCTTCTTCTTTTGCCGCTTTCTCTCCCTCTCCCTTTCCTTTGTCTCACTCCTCCGCCGTCGAATCTCTTTCCTTATTTCCTTCTTTCGTCCCTCCTCTGTCCACTTCTCCGCTACTGCGCCTTTCCACCTCCTGCCAACAAACTTTCCTAAAATATATCTCTTAATTCCCTCTTCCTCTTAGCCGTCTACTACACAACCCCTTCTCCCTTCTCCCTTCCTCCTCATCTCCTCTATTGCCTTCATCCATTTTTCCCCTTCCCCTTCCTCTCCTAATATCCTCCCTACCACGTCCTGCCAGCTCTCACCCCCCCAATCCTCTCATCTCACACACTCCTCCCAGACGTGTTCCCACGTCTCCTCCTTCATCTCACATATCCTGCATTTTTTGTCTTCTTCGTCCCCCCAATATAGACCCTCTCTGACCTCGTTGCCAAGCCTGAACCTTGCAATTCTGCTCCATCTTGCTTCCTCCCATCCCTTCTTTAGATAATTCGGAATCCCATCCTTCCTTATAAGCTTATACCATATGTTGTATCTCGATTCCCTGATCTTTTCCATTCCTTCTTGTCTTTGCTTCGTTTTCTCCTTATGTTCTAACACCTCCTCCGTCAGCTCATCTTCCCCTCCACTTTCTATCCCGATACCTTCCAAGTAATCCTTTCTCTCCTGCTCCCAGCTGCCTGTTATCCTGCCCTTCTTCCATCTATCCTTCATTTCTTCCAGGCATTTCTTCGCTATTTCTCCTCCTCTACCTTCTTCTAATTTTCTTTCGAATTTCCAAGCTCTCCTGCTTGCTCTGGCTCTCATTTTTTCCCTTTCTAGTTCATCTCTCACCATGTATCCTGGGGTCCTCCAATTTAGTCCAAGAGTCCATCTGAGGTATCTATCGTGAATCCCTTCCACCTCTCTCCTCTCCTTCCATCCCCATACTTCCGCCCCGTATCCCATCACCGTCCATATCAGTGTGTCATATAGCCATATCCTTTTCTTGCAGTCCTTTTTCCACATTCTTTTCCCTATCCCCCACACCTCTCTCATTACCTTTGCTGCCTTCCTTCTTCTCTCTCTAATGTGTGCCTCTTGTCCTCCATTCGTTCTCAATGTATACCCCAAATATTTGAATTCTTTGACCTCTTCTAATTTCTTTCCCTTCCATCTCCAATCATATTTCTTCTTCCTTCCTCCTCCTTTTCTATATCTCATTATCTTTGTCTTCTCTATACTCAGCGTCAGACCCTTCCTATCTAAGTATCCCTCAAGTCTGCTTATCATGGCTCTCATATCTTGCTCTTCCTCCGCTATTAACGCTATGTCATCTGCGTACATTAGGGTGTATATCTTTTCCCCTTTTAATCTCACGCCCTCCCATCCGCCCTTCTTCATGTGCTCCTCTATGTCCGCAATTAGCAAGTTAAACAGTATAGGACTTAACGGGCATCCCTGTCTTAGTCCCTTCGCCATCCAGAATGAATCTCCTTTTTCTTTTCCCCTCCTCACACTGCTTTTTGTTTCCCTCAGCACTTCCTCTACCCTATCTATCAGTCCTTTCCTTACCCCTCTCTCCTTCATTGCCTTGATTAGAACTTCCTTGTCTACTGAATCAAATGCCGCCTTGAGATCTATAAATAGCGCTGTCATCTTCCCTTTCTCCTTTCCTATCTGTCTGTTTATCAGATAGTTCAACGCAAATATCTGGTCCATCGTCCCCATTCCTTTTCTGAATCCTGCTTGGTTATCGGGCATCAAGTTCTTCATTTCAACTTCTTTTCTTATCCTTTCGGCTAACACCGCCGTGTATATCTTATACATCGAGGCCATGATTGTTATCCCTCTATAATCCTTTACCTCTTTTCCTTCTCCTTTCTTCACTATTGGTATTATCTCACCCAAATAATAAATAATAATAAATAATAAATAATAATAAATAATAATAAATAATGATAAATAATAATTGTTCGAGAAATAGAACATGTGCCGTGCGCGCCTGACGAATGCGCGCCCGGCCAACACACGCTTATCAGATTTCGCGGCTCGCCGCGGCGCGTCGCCGGCCCACATACATTTATTCGCGTTTAAAGTGCGCTCGAGTGGCAATTTAAGGCGAGCCGCACATAGACCAAACACCGATTCCTACCGCTTTACTCCACGATCGTGTCGAGGAAGCGTTGAGAGAGCCGAAATATAACCACTTTGCATAAGCGTTGAGTGAGACGCCCTCTCCTCCGCTTAGCAATAGACAAGCGTCGAGAGAACTCTCCTCCGCTTAGTCGAGCGTCGAGAGACTTCTCCTCCGCTCATTGCACTCCTTTGGAGCAATCGAGGAGACCGCGGCCCCCTCCAAGCCTGACGCCCCTTCCGGGCCCGGCACTGTAGAAGCGGAGGCGCGGAGTGGCTCCACTCCAACCGCGACTATTAGAAGGAAGAGGTGCCGAACAAGGACGCGAAGCCAGAGACGGAGGAAACGTCTCTCCTACCCGCCAGCGTCGCAGGAGCGGCTCGTCAAGGGAGCAGAGCCCGCTAAACCGGGATCTCAGGAGCGGCACGCGAAAGGGACGGAGCCCGCTAAACCGGTGTCGCAGGAGCGGCACCAGGAGACACCGGATCAACCGACGGATAAGCCACCACTCACGCCGGGCTCTAAACTCGACCTGAACAACAACGCGGTCCCCCCTAAGCCCATTGCAATGAAGGCCATCCGCCAACTTAAGATTTAGACAGTGCATTGGCACTTATAGTCTTTTCAACCACATAAACTTACACAACCACACATGTATATATGAATACACAGAATATATGATGTTTGTTACCACATCTTGACTCTCTAACTCACCGCCACCGCCCTGATCCCTATTGCGACTCCACTATATCGAACAATATTGGTTCGGCAATAAATAATAAATGATAAATTCAATTTATATAAATAATTTATAAATAAAATATATAAATAAAAACAATATTAAATAATTATTACTCTTTTTAAACCGAATTTGTTTAGCCGTAGCCGTAGCCGAACTCGATCGGCGTCGGTAAAGAAGACCGGCGAACTCTAACGCGAATTACAGCGCCGCACCACAGGATGGTAGGAATTGGAATAAAAAATAATCAATATGTCGATATTTTTATTTTTTGCTACCGACGGCCTCGGTAGCATGTGCGTGACAGATGACTCTGTACACAAGTGCGTGCCATGTACATACGTGTGCGCTGAGAGCACCGCGTACAACCGAGGCTTGTTTCTATTATTCCGTAACATTGCATTGGATAATTTTCAAATATATATATATGTATATCATGTATTGGATATATATATATATATATATATATATATATATATATATGCAATGTCGGAAGTGTAAAGCATATTATATATAATGCGTATTATAATGTATACACATACACATATATACATGTACGCAATTATACGTATGAGTATGTATACATTGCATGTATATATGCGCATTATGTATTATGAACATAGGTTCTGGGTGTTAACATTTTTATTTCACCGAAAGTGGATAATGTAAAATACACAAACTTTTATTATATATATATATATATATATATATATATATATATGTATATCTGACATTTTAACAGTAGTCAGCTCACGATCAACGCCTCTGACACTGAATTAAAATTAGCCAGCCCACACGATTAACGCCTCTGAAACTAATTAAATCTAGCTAGCCCACGATTGACACCTCTGGCACTTAATTAAAATTAACTAGGCCACTTTTATAATATCTCAGAGATGTAGCAAAACCTGTCGTTGCGGAGTATAGCATCTCAGCTGACAGCCAAAAGATCATATCGCTGCCGTTTTCTTTCGCGCACACACTCTCACACTTGTTACTTTACTACTCACTCCTAACACTTTTTACGTGTATGCGTGTGTCAGTGACGTAAAATGAAGTACATTCAGTTATAAGTGTCATAAGTCATAACACTCATAACCTCTCGTCGATTCACATGCTATCGCCGGCCGCAGGGGGAAGTGATCCGCGCAGTTCCTTGGGCTTAACGAACCTACGGCATTACCGAGTTCAATACACCGCGGACATAAACACACAGTTACACGGACATTCATACATATACACACACAGTGTCATATAGCTTAAAGGTGGGGCTGAAGGCACTATAAAATCTCTCACCCGAGGGATATAACCCTAAAAAAAAAAACATGCTATCGCATGCGTCCGGCAACTCTGCGACTGCAGCACGTGACGCGCCGAGTGAGCGAGAGAAAATATATCGTATAATATATTTCTTTGACTTCCTGTCACACGACACAATCTGCACGTCACGACGTGCACGAGAACCGAGATCTGTCACGAGAGAGAGATCGTCTAGCAGCGTGCTGTCCGGCCCGCTCGCGACACGATATACGCACATTCATTTCTTTACGCGGATTTGTAACGGTCGCGTGCCGTACGTAAATATACAGGTCGCATCTACCGGGCGTGAAATATACGTAGAGGAGTTACTGGTTGTCAAAAGCCACTGATGGATATTTTATTCCAATTTTTACAATGTATAATTATGTTGGATACATTTTACAAATAATTTTTATCTTATTTGAAAAAAAAAATTAAAAAAATTAAAACTATTTTTTTTACGTATGTGGTGCACTTTTAATGTTGTGATATCTTCTTTATAACATGTTATTTATTTTATTACTTTTTCTACAATTTATATCTACTTGTCTTGCAAAGAATATATTATACATCTGTGCCATTTGTGATAGCTGACTATTACTCTACACTATATGTCAAAACGACATTGTAAAATTCTGTCTCCTCGGATTTTTAGTTTCAATTAGTAATAAATTAACGATTTATAAGATTATGCATAAGAAACATTATTTACATTCTTTTTTATAACGTCGTAAACAATATTATATTTTTCAAAATCGACTACTCGATTATTCTTATAAAACGGCACAATTTTCAAAAATTTGTATCTACAAAACTATACGTATTATACAGTTTATACACTTATTTGTTATCATAATATTCATGTAACAGGTAATAGAAAGAACTGCGTAAAATTAAAAAATATAATTCTATGTTCCTGTTCTTTTAAAAATTTATTACTGTTTTTCATTTATCTTATTACAGTATAAACGTAAAGCCATTAGAGAGTGAATGATAATGTACTAATATAAAAATACTTTACAATCATACAAGTTATATAAAACATATATCGTACAATAACGATTGTCGCTGAGTAAATACTACACGATGAGATGTAATATAATGACGATGTAAGTAAAATACAATATACATAATAAGGACACGGTGGGTCCTTAGGAAACTCAGTAGGTCGATTTAGTAGAATAATAGTCAGCTAACACAAATGGTAAATACTAAATATGCATACATATTCTCTACAAGACAAGTATAAATTGTACAAAAAGCAATAAAATAAATAACATGTTATAAAAGAGATATTACAAACATTAAAATTTCACCAAATACATTTAAAAAATAGTTTTAATTTCTTTTTTCATTTATTAGAAATAAAATTAATTATTTATAAAATGTTGAACATATATATACGTTGCACAAATAAAAAAAAATATCTCTCAGCATGGCTCTATGGTAAAGTCGCTGTTGCTGTCGCCGTCTCTATCCGTCTATCCGTTGTTCGCGGTTATCGTGTGCTCGCTTTCACGCGCGAGAATATCCGTCGTTCGCGGAATCTCTGTCCGTAGCTCGCGGCATAAATAAGACTAAATATTGTACATAATTATTATTTTTATTATAAACAATTACATACTTAAAGAAACTTTGCAATTAAATTCAAAATTCTCTTTTACTCATAACTCCTTCGACCAGTCGCGTACAATAATAATTACATACCATTATTACATTTACACATGTATGATCATGGCTGCGATCCACTTGACGCTACAAATGCTCTGAAGCGTTCTTCTTCTCCTTCTTTCTTCATTGAAAGAAAAGAGAAGAGAAATGCTGCGAAGCATTTGTAGCGTCAAGTGAACCATAGCCTATATATGAGCTTTTTTTTCATTTTCTCTCTCTCTCTTTTTCTCTCTTTCTAAAATTGCACTTTTTATTATAAAACCGTACTATAATCACCATTTTATTAATTTTATTATTCCTATTATTTTTCCTCTACACATACGTACTATAAACAGATTACATCTAAGAAAGAATATACATATATATAAGCGTACACTGTAAAAAAAAATTGTATAGATTATATACATTTATATTTCTTTTTACGTGAAAAATTTGTTATCGAGTATTATAACTATTACTTGACTCTTTATTTCGCACGCCCATATTGTATGTGTCAAAATACTATTAGGCGTGCATCTAAAAAATTGTCAAAATTTTCGACATTACGAAGACCCCTATTTCTTTCATGAAATTTGATGAGACGTTTGAGGTTTAAATGGCACGCCCGCATACATGCATTCACATATGCACACACACGCATACACACGCATAATGTAAGAGACAACAATCGCTGCCCGTTCGTGAAATCGTGCCCGAGCCTCGAGCTTGCAATGTTTTTTCTATCTCCAGTTACGCACGCAAAGACGCTCTGGCTATCCGTGTGACGACGCGCCGAGCCGCCGAGCGAAATTGTCATCTTCCCTCTTTCTCACTCTTATTCATGCGATCGAGGCTGCTCCAGGTTCGTGAACCTGGAACCACACTTAAAAAAAAAATGATTTTTCAATACAAAAAATAATAGTATTTTGTTTGTAGTTGATTGTAGTGAATTTACTTTTGTTTGTAGTTGTACCGTTTAAGTAATAATTGCGTTTGAACAGTTCGCCAACTATTAATTATCATTAACTTTGTTAATTATCAAGATTTCTTAATTCCGTTTTTTCTATATAATTCAGAATCGTTTGTAGTTATTTGTAGTGATTTTACTTTCGTTTGTAGTTGTATCGTTTAACAGTTACGCTTGTTTAAACAATTCGCCAAGAGTTCACTTTGTTAATTATCAAGATTTCCTAAATCTGTGTTTTTTTCTATATGCTTCAGAATCGTTTGTAGTTGTTTGTAGTAATTTTACTTTTGTTTAGAATTGTACCGTTTTAGCTATAGTTATGTTTAAACAATTCGCCAAGAGTAAACTTTGTTAATTATCAATATTTCTTAATTTCATTTTTTTTCCATATGATTCAGAATCGTTTGTAGTTGTTTGTAGTAATTTTACTTTTGTTTAAAATTGTACCGTTTGAGTAATAATTGTGTTTAAACAATTCGCCTAGAGTAAACTTTGTTAATTATCAAGATTTCCTAAATCTGTTTTTTTTCTATATGCTTCAGAATCGTTTGTAGTTGTTTGTAGTAATTTTACTTTTGTTTAGAATTGTACCGTTTGAGTAATAATTGTGTTTAAACAATTCGCCAAGAGTGAACTTTGTTAATTATCAAATGGACTGATAAACAAGGTCAAATTTTGCATTGCAATGGAACCTAAATCTATAAAAAATCTATGAAATTTAATCTATAAAAATTCTTCTTTAAATCCTAAGAAATACGAACATAATTATCATTTAGGTATCCGAAATGGTGGAAAAGTTGCAAAAATGGTGCATTAAGATATTAAACTTTAATATTGGTTTACATAGAAACCAAGTGTCCGCTTTAAAAGTATTTTTTATTTTTTTGATATTACAAAAAATATTTTTTCAGTTTCTTATTTTTTATTGATTTAAGATTCAATACTTATTTAATTCTTTTAAAACAATTAAATTAATAATATAAATAATAAAATCAATAACAGTTAATTTATTAAAAACAAGTAACAAGTGTTCACACATGTTACCATGGAAGTAATACGTCACATATCGTGAGTTTCTTTTATGCGTGGCTATAGATTAAGGGCCATTCCAGAATACGTTAGCTACTCATGAATGTCATAAATAAAACAGTATTGGTTCATATTCAACTTTAAAAAAATTAAATTTTTTATAATTCGTATAGAGCAAATTGACCTCTATTAAACTGGACCCCCCACCAGCGCAAATCAAGTTCTTACTAGGTCAAAAATTTAGTGCTATTTAGGTGCTAATTAAGTGCCCTAGTCCGAATTTTGGTGCTCGAATCGTTTAGCAGGAAATCGCGTAAAAAATGGGGGGGGGGTCCAACTTGCCATAAAGCTGGACCCTCCATATCAGAAAATGGTCCTATAGAGAAGACAAGTACACTATAATTTAGTGCTAATTAAGTGCTAATTAAATGCTCTAAAATAACGATAAAATATTGACAGATTATAACATTTATTTAAATATACCACTATATATTGAACACAGTACCGTCGCGGTCGACACAAACACTTAAAAAATTTTCTGCATGAATATATTCGTTACTAAAATGGTCGAAAACATATATTTCCCAAATAATTATCGTAATTGTTTTACTGTTAGCAATGAACTCAGATTTGGGAAATATATGTTTTCGAACATTTTAGTAACGAATATATTCATGCAGAAAATTTTTTAAGTGTTTGTGTCGACCGCGACGGTACTGTGTTCAATATATAGTGGTATATTTAAATAAATGTTATAATCTGTCAATATTTTATCGTTATTTTAGAGCATTTAATTAGCACTTAATTAGCACTAAATTATAGTGTACTTGTCTTCTCTATAGGACCATTTTCTGATATGGAGGGTCCAGCTTTATGGCAAGTTGGACCCCCCCCCATTTTTTACGCGATTTCCTGCTAAACGATTCGAGCACCAAAATTCGGACTAGGGCACTTAATTAGCACCTAAATAGCACTAAATTTTTGACCTAGTAAGAACTTGATTTGCGCTGGTGGGGGGTCCAGTTTAATAGAGGTCAATTTGCTCTATACGAATTATAAAAAATTTAATTTTTTTAAAGTTGAATATGAACCAATACTGTTTTATTTATGACATTCATGAGTAGCTAACGTATTCTGGAATGGCCCTTAATCTATAGCCACGCATAAAAGAAACTCACGATATGTGACGTATTACTTCCATGGTAACATGTGTGAACACTTGTTACTTGTTTTTAATAAAATTAACTGTTATTGATTTTATTATTTATATTATTAATTTAATTGTTTTAAAAGAATTAAATAAGTATTGAATCTTAAATCAATAAAAAATAAGAAACTGAAAAAATATTTTTTGTAATATCAAAAAAATAAAAAATACTTTTAAAGCGGACACTTGGTTTCTATGTAAACCAATATTAAAGTTTAATATCTTAATGCACCATTTTTGCAACTTTTCCACCATTTCGGATACCTAAATGATAATTATGTTCGTATTTCTTAGGATTTAAAGAAGAATTTTTATAGATTAAATTTCATAGATTTTTTATAGATTTAGGTTCCATTGCAATGCAAAATTTGACCTTGTTTATCAGTCCATTTGATAATTAACAAAGTTCACTCTTGGCGAATTGTTTAAACACAATTATTACTCAAACGGTACAATTCTAAACAAAAGTAAAATTACTACAAACAACTACAAACGATTCTGAAGCATATAGAAAAAAACAGATTTAGGAAATCTTGATAATTAACAAAGTTTACTCTAGGCGAATTGTTTAAACACAATTATTACTCAAACGGTACAATTTTAAACAAAAGTAAAATTACTACAAACAACTACAAACGATTCTGAATCATATGGAAAAAAAATGAAATTAAGAAATATTGATAATTAACAAAGTTTACTCTTGGCGAATTGTTTAAACATAACTATAGCTAAAACGGTACAATTCTAAACAAAAGTAAAATTACTACAAACAACTACAAACGATTCTGAAGCATATAGAAAAAAACACAGATTTAGGAAATCTTGATAATTAACAAAGTGAACTCTTGGCGAATTGTTTAAACAAGCGTAACTGTTAAACGATACAACTACAAACGAAAGTAAAATCACTACAAATAACTACAAACGATTCTGAATTATATAGAAAAAACGGAATTAAGAAATCTTGATAATTAACAAAGTTAATGATAATTAATAGTTGGCGAACTGTTCAAACGCAATTATTACTTAAACGGTACAACTACAAACAAAAGTAAATTCACTACAATCAACTACAAACAAAATACTATTATTTTTTGTATTGAAAAATCATTTTTTTTTTAAGTGTGGTTCCAGGTTCACGAACCTGGAGCAGCCTCGATCGCATGAATAAGAGTGAGAAAGAGGGAAGATGACAATTTCGCTCGGCGGCTCGGCGCGTCGTCACACGGATAGCCAGAGCGTCTTTGTGTGCGTAACTGGAGATAGAAAAAACATTGCAAGCTCGAGGCTCGGGCTCGATCTCGCATGAACGGGCAGCGATTGTTGTCTCCTACACTATGCGTGTGTATGCGTGTGTGTGCATATGTGAATGCATGTATGCGGGCGTGCCATTTAAACCTCAAACGTCTCATCAAATTTCATGAAAAAAATAGGGGTCTTCGTAATGTCGAAAATTTTGACAATTTTTTAGATGCACGCCTAATAGTATTTTGACACATACAATATGGGCGTGCAAAATAAAAAGTCAAGTAATAGTTATAATACTCGATAACAAATTTTTCACGTAAAAAGAAATATAAATGTATATAATCTATACAAAAAATATACGCTTATATATATGTATATTCTTTCTTAGATGTAATCTGTTTATAGTACGTATGTGTAGAGGAGAAATAATAGGAATAATAAAATTAATAAAACGGTGATTATAGTACGGTTTTATAATAAAAAGTGCAATTTTAGAAAGAGAGAAAAAGAGAGAGAGAGAGAGAGAGAAAATGAAAAAAAAGCTCATATATAGGCTATGGTTCACTTGACGCTACAAATGCTTTGCAGCATTTCTCATCTCTTTTCTTTCAATGAAGAAAGAACGCTTCAGAGCATTTGTAGCGTCAAGTGGATCGCAGCCATGATCATACATGTGTAAATGTAATAATGGTATGTAATTATTATTGTACGCGACTGGTCGAAGGAGTTATGAGTAAAAGAGAATTTTGAATTTAATTGCAAAGTCTCTTTAAGTATGTAATTGTTTATAATAAAAATAATAATTATGTACAATATTTAGTCTTATTTATGCCGCGAGCTACGGACAGAGATTCCGCGAACGACGGATATTCTCGCGCGTGAAAGCGAGCACACGATAACCGCGAACAACGGATAGACGGATAGACGGCGACAGCAACAGCGACTTTACCATAGAGCCACTGAGAGATATTTTTTTTTATTTGTGCAACGTATATATATGTTCAACATTTTATAAATAATTAATTTTATTTCTAATAAATGAAAAAAGAAATTAAAACTATTTTTTAAATGTATTTGGTGAAATTTTAATGTTTGTAATATCTCTTTTATAACATGTTATTTATTTTATTGCTTTTTGTACAATTTATACTTGTCTTGTAGAGAATATGTATGCATATTTACCATTTGTGTTAGCTGACTATTATTCTACTAAATCGACCTACTGAGTTTCTTTAGGACCCACCGTGTCCTTATTATGTATATTGTATTTTACTTACATCGTCATTATATTACATCTCATCGTGTAGTATTTACTCAGCGACAATCGTTATTGTACGATATATGTTTTATATAACTTGTATGATTGTAAAGTATTTTTATATTAGTACATTATCATTCACTCTCTAATGGCTTTACGTTTATACTGTAATAAGATAAATGAAAAACAGTAATAAATTTTTAAAAGAACAGGAACATAGAATTATATTTTTTAATTTTACGCAGTTCTTTCTATTACCTGTTACATGAATATTATGATAACAAATAAGTGTATAAACTGTATAATACGTATAGTTTTGTAGATACAAATTTTTTAAAATTGTGCCGTTTTATAAGAATAATCGAGTAGTCGATTTTGAAAAGTATAATATTGTTTACGACGTTATAAAAAAAGAATGTAAATAATGTTTCTTATGCATAATCTTATAAATCGTTAATTTATTACTAATTGAAACTAAAAATCCGAGGAGACAGAATTTTACAATGTCGTTTTGACATATAGTGTAGAGTAATAGTCAGCTATCACAAATAGCACAGATGCATAATATATTCTTTGCAAGACAAGTAGATATAAATTGTAGAAAAAGTAATAAAATAAATAACATGTTATAAAGAAGATATCACAACATTAAAAGTGCACCACATACGTAAAAAAAAATAGTTTTAATTTTTTTATTTTTTTTTTCAAATAAGATAAAAATTATTTGTAAAATGTATCCAACATAATTATACATTGTAAAAATTGGAATAAAATATCCATCAGTGGCTTTTGACAACCAGTAACTCCTCTACGTATATTTCACGCCCGGTAGATGCGGCCTGTATATTTACGTACGGCACGCGACCGTTAAATCCGCGTAAAGAAATGAATGTGCGTATAGTGTCGCGAGCGGGCTGGACAGCACGCTGCTAGACGATCTCTCTCTCGTGACAGATCTCGGTTCTCGTGCACGTCGTGACGTGCAGATTGTGTCGTGTGACAGGAAGTCAAAGAAATATATTATACGATATATTTTCTCTCGCTCACTCGGCGCGTCACGTGCTGCAGTCGCAGAGTTGCCGGACGCATGCGATAGCATGTTTTTTTTTTTAGGGTTATATCCCTCGGGTGAGAGATTTTATAGTGCCTTCAGCCCCACCTTTAAGCTATATGACACTGTGTGTGTATATGTATGAATGTCCGTGTAACTGTGTGTTTATGTCCGCGGTGTATTGAACTCGGTAATGCCGTAGGTTCGTTAAGCCCAAGGAACTGCGCGGATCACTTCCCCCTGCGGCCGGCGATAGCATGTGAATCGACGAGAGGTTATGAGTGTTATGACTTATGACACTTATAACTGAATGTACTTCATTTTACGTCACTGACACACGCATACACGTAAAAAGTGTTAGGAGTGAGTAGTAAAGTAACAAGTGTGAGAGTGTGTGCGCGAAAGAAAACGGCAGCGATATGATCTTTTGGCTGTCAGCTGAGATGCTATACTCCGCAACGACAGGTTTTGCTACATCTCTGAGATATTATAAAAGTGGCCTAGTTAATTTTAATTAAGTGCCAGAGGTGTCAATCGTGGGCTAGCTAGATTTAATTAGTTTCAGAGGCGTTAATCGTGTGGGCTGGCTAATTTTAATTCAGTGTCAGAGGCGTTGATCGTGAGCTGACTACTGTTAAAATGTCAGATATACATATATATATATATATATATATATATATATATAATAAAAGTTTGTGTATTTTACATTATCCACTTTCGGTGAAATAAAAATGCTAACACCCAGAACCTATGTTCATAATACATAATGCGCATATATACATGCAATGTATACATACTCATACGTATAATTGCGTACATGTATATATGTGTATGTGTATACATTATAATACGCATTATATATAATATGCTTTACACTTCCGACATTGCATATATATATATATATATATATATATATATATATATATCCAATACATGATATACATATATATATATTTGAAAATTATCCAATGCAATGTTACGGAATAATAGAAACAAGCCTCGGTTGTACGCGGTGCTCTCAGCGCACACGTATGTACATGGCACGCACTTGTGTACAGAGTCATCTGTCACGCACATGCTACCGAGGCCGTCGGTAGCAAAAAATAAAAATATCGACATATTGATTATTTTTTATTCCAATTCCTACCATCCTGTGGTGCGGCGCTGTAATTCGCGTTAGAGTTCGCCGGTCTTCTTTACCGACGCCGATCGAGTTCGGCTACGGCTACGGCTAAACAAATTCGGTTTAAAAAGAGTAATAATTATTTAATATTGTTTTTATTTATATATTTTATTTATAAATTATTTATATAAATTGAATTTATCATTTATTATTTATTGCCGAACCAATATTGTTCGATATAGTGGAGTCGCAATAGGGATCAGGGCGGTGGCGGTGAGTTAGAGAGTCAAGATGTGGTAACAAACATCATATATTCTGTGTATTCATATATACATGTGTGGTTGTGTAAGTTTATGTGGTTGAAAAGACTATAAGTGCCAATGCACTGTCTAAATCTTAAGTTGGCGGATGGCCTTCATTGCAATGGGCTTAGGGGGGACCGCGTTGTTGTTCAGGTCGAGTTTAGAGCCCGGCGTGAGTGGTGGCTTATCCGTCGGTTGATCCGGTGTCTCCTGGTGCCGCTCCTGCGACACCGGTTTAGCGGGCTCCGTCCCTTTCGCGTGCCGCTCCTGAGATCCCGGTTTAGCGGGCTCTGCTCCCTTGACGAGCCGCTCCTGCGACGCTGGCGGGTAGGAGAGACGTTTTCCTCCGTCTCTGGCTTCGCGTCCTTGTTCGGCACCTCTTCCTTCTAATAGTCGCGGTTGGAGTGGAGCCACTCCGCGCCTCCGCTTCTACAGTGCCGGGCCCGGAAGGGGCGTCAGGCTTGGAGGGGGCCGCGGTCTCCTCGATTGCTCCAAAGGAGTGCAATGAGCGGAGGAGAAGTCTCTCGACGCTCGACTAAGCGGAGGAGAGTTCTCTCGACGCTTGTCTATTGCTAAGCGGAGGAGAGGGCGTCTCACTCAACGCTTATGCAAAGTGGTTATATTTCGGCTCTCTCAACGCTTCCTCGACACGATCGTGGAGTAAAGCGGTAGGAATCGGTGTTTGGTCTATGTGCGGCTCGCCTTAAATTGCCACTCGAGCGCACTTTAAACGCGAATAAATGTATGTGGGCCGGCGACGCGCCGCGGCGAGCCGCGAAATCTGATAAGCGTGTGTTGGCCGGGCGCGCATTCGTCAGGCGCGCACGGCACATGTTCTATTTCTCGAACAATTATTATTTATCATTATTTATTATTATTTATTATTATTTATTATTTATTATTATTTATTATTTGGGTGAGATAATACCAATAGTGAAGAAAGGAGAAGGAAAAGAGGTAAAGGATTATAGAGGGATAACAATCATGGCCTCGATGTATAAGATATACACGGCGGTGTTAGCCGAAAGGATAAGAAAAGAAGTTGAAATGAAGAACTTGATGCCCGATAACCAAGCAGGATTCAGAAAAGGAATGGGGACGATGGACCAGATATTTGCGTTGAACTATCTGATAAACAGACAGATAGGAAAGGAGAAAGGGAAGATGACAGCGCTATTTATAGATCTCAAGGCGGCATTTGATTCAGTAGACAAGGAAGTTCTAATCAAGGCAATGAAGGAGAGAGGGGTAAGGAAAGGACTGATAGATAGGGTAGAGGAAGTGCTGAGGGAAACAAAAAGCAGTGTGAGGAGGGGAAAAGAAAAAGGAGATTCATTCTGGATGGCGAAGGGACTAAGACAGGGATGCCCGTTAAGTCCTATACTGTTTAACTTGCTAATTGCGGACATAGAGGAGCACATGAAGAAGGGCGGATGGGAGGGCGTGAGATTAAAAGGGGAAAAGATATACACCCTAATGTACGCAGATGACATAGCGTTAATAGCGGAGGAAGAGCAAGATATGAGAGCCATGATAAGCAGACTTGAGGGATACTTAGATAGGAAGGGTCTGACGCTGAGTATAGAGAAGACAAAGATAATGAGATATAGAAAAGGAGGAGGAAGGAAGAAGAAATATGATTGGAGATGGAAGGGAAAGAAATTAGAAGAGGTCAAAGAATTCAAATATTTGGGGTATACATTGAGAACGAATGGAGGACAAGAGGCACACATTAGAGAGAGAAGAAGGAAGGCAGCAAAGGTAATGAGAGAGGTGTGGGGGATAGGGAAAAGAATGTGGAAAAAAGGACTGCAAGAAAAGGATATGGCTATATGACACACTGATATGGACGGTGATGGGATACGGGGCGGAAGTATGGGGATGGAAGGAGAGGAGAGAGGTGGAAGGGATTCACGATAGATACCTCAGATGGACTCTTGGACTAAATTGGAGGACCCCAGGATACATGGTGAGAGATGAACTAGAAAGGGAAAAAATGAGAGCCAGAGCAAGCAGGAGAGCTTGGAAATTCGAAAGAAAATTAGAAGAAGGTAGAGGAGGAGAAATAGCGAAGAAATGCCTGGAAGAAATGAAGGATAGATGGAAGAAGGGCAGGATAACAGGCAGCTGGGAGCAGGAGAGAAAGGATTACTTGGAAGGTATCGGGATAGAAAGTGGAGGGGAAGATGAGCTGACGGAGGAGGTGTTAGAACATAAGGAGAAAACGAAGCAAAGACAAGAAGGAATGGAAAAGATCAGGGAATCGAGATACAACATATGGTATAAGCTTATAAGGAAGGATGGGATTCCGAATTATCTAAAGAAGGGATGGGAGGAAGCAAGATGGAGCAGAATTGCAAGGTTCAGGCTTGGCAACGAGGTCAGAGAGGGTCTATATTGGGGGGACGAAGAAGACAAAAAATGCAGGATATGTGAGATGAAGGAGGAGACGTGGGAACACGTCTGGGAGGAGTGTGTGAGATGAGAGGATTGGGGGGGTGAGAGCTGGCAGGACGTGGTAGGGAGGATATTAGGAGAGGAAGGGGAAGGGGGAAAAATGGATGAAGGCAATAGAGGAGATGAGGAGGAAGGGAGAAGGGAGAAGGGGTTGTGTAGTAGACGGCTAAGAGGAAGAGGGAATTAAGAGATATATTTTAGGAAAGTTTGTTGGCAGGAGGTGGAAAGGCGCAGTAGCGGAGAAGTGGACAGAGGAGGGACGAAAGAAGGAAATAAGGAAAGAGATTCGACGGCGGAGGAGTGAGACAAAGGAAAGGGAGAGGGAGAGGAAAGCGGCAAAAGAAGAAGAAAGAAGAAGATGGAGTTCAGAGGGAGGATAGAGAAGAAAACGATGGAAAAGTTGATTAAGGAACAGGTAAGAGAGGTAATGAAAGAATCGAAGGAAGAGGCAAGAAGACGAGAAGGGGAGGAAAAGAGACAGAGAGAGAAAATAGAGAGTTTGAAAAGGAAGGTGCGCAGATTGGAGCAAGGCGCACTGAAAAGGAAGAGAGATTGATAGTGAGGAAAGTAGGGAAAGGCAGGATAGAAGAGAATGGTGGCTGTACGACGGTGAAAGGCGTGACGACGACAGAAGGAAGAAGAATGTTATAATAAGAATAGAGAAAGAAAGATGGGCCAGAAAAGGAACGAGCCTGGAGAAAGTGAAGGAGCTGTTTGTAAAAGGCCTGAAAACAAGAGTAGAGGTGAAAGAAGCGAATGTTATAGGACAAAGAGGAGATTGGGTGACTGTCCTAGTGAGGTTGGAGAGCGAAGAGGATAAATGGAGCGTTCTAGAGGCGAGAAGAAGGGGAGGGGACAGACTGAGCTTCAAAATGGACGAGGACAAGTCAGTGGAGAGGAGAGTAAGAGAAAGAGATGAGAAAATAAGAAGAAAAGAAAGGAGAGAGGAAGAGGGCGGGAGGCCACTTAGGACAACAGATGAAGAGATGGCAGACAAGTTGGAGGAGAGCCTATTGATGGGGACAGACGAGGATGAGGAAGATAAGATGGGAGGAAAAGCTAAAGCAGAATAAGTAGGATGGACGGTGACAAGTAAGAGGATTCTATAAAAGAGACCGAAAAATCGAAGGAAGCCAAAGAATGAAAGGAAGCCGAAAATAAAGGAAGCTGAAGAATCGATGGGAGTAAATCGAAGCAAACCGAAGAATTGAAGAAGGCCGAAAAATGAGAGAATCCTACGGAGTATATTAAATCAGTGTAAAGGTTTATTGTAAAGGTTTGGGTACGTTCCTGAAAAACGCCCTTTGAGGCCCCTTTGGGCAATAAAGTATCCATTACATGCATATTATTTATTATTTATTATTATTTATTATTATTTATTATTATTATTATTTATTATTATTTATTATCATTTCTTGCCAGATAAATTAGTAAAACCCTGCCAGCCGAAGGACCCCGGCCGCGGCAGGTGAAGGATAAAATAATCCTGTCTCAATTTTAACATGCGTTAATAAATTCTAAAACAATTAAGCTAGAAGCCAAAGAGTTATCTCGACAGCACCTAATGTGGCGCAAGTGTGGATCGCATTAGAAACTCAGTCAAATCCAGACCTGCGCCCGTTCAATTTTATGTAAATGCCATATTAGGCGGCGGACATGGCCCTGATATGGCTCTTTCCAGTTTTTAGGATAAGGCTGTGGCGTGGCAAACTTGCATGGCGCTGGCAAGGCAATTTCTACCAGGGTATGGAGGAAGTACGTTTATATGATAACGCTGATTGTTTCAGAACTGAGGAAACATTTTTACATATTTTATCACCAAATTCTTTACGATATAAAACTACCGCGATTTGATTCTAACTTTACATCGTATATTTATACATTTAAGAAGATGCACAGAATGTTGTCAATTAATTAAAAGTATGATAGAATAACCTCTAATAAAGAGGTAATGGATATTCTTCGTTAATAGCTGATATGATTTTGTCGTTGTCCATCATTGTAATATGATTACCTTCCACATAATGAATTTGCACTTTACCTTCGGTAACCTAAAAATAAATTATATTTTTGTTACAAAACTTTATGTTATTTTTAAAAAATTATAGTTTTATTTCAAAAATATCTAACCAAATTAGATTTACCTTATGTAGACCATAATCCTCTTCAGTATAAAGGGCACTTGGACAAGTGGGTTTTATCAACGTTATGGGTGATTTAAGACGAGGTAATGAAGAAATATCATAATCCTGTATAGCGACTATATGATTGCAAATGGTGAAGTATATCAGTTTTTGATTTTCGATGGTCAATACATTTACATCGTTCGGAAAGTAAGCATGAAATATTTTTAATTTTTCCTCTACCGTGTTACATTTATTCAACTCTAATCCAAGCTGTAAATAAAAAAATTTTGCATTTTGTATGTTTAATAATAATGTTTAATAATAAATATGTGCTAAAATAACATCTGCGTTTCATCAGTAATACAAAAGATTTATTGAATTCTCGAACAAGGGTAAAATCTGTTAATTGTTTTTCCTTGTTTATTTTATTAAAATTCCTAAATCTCCACATAAAAATACGTCATGAAAGAACCACAACAGAGTATTGCAATTTTTAATTACAATAATACTTTAACATACGTTTTAGTCTGTCATCAAACTATCTTCAGTGTAATAAGTTAAGATAGCATATAAAAGCGATAAACAAAAAGATAAAAGTAAAAAACGCAATACATGTATTAATCACATTAGTTCTTATCGCAATTTGAATCAAACGCATATCCTATTTCTCCGTGTAATAAAAGTCGAAGAGCAAAATAAAGATTATTATGATGCGAAGACTTATATAGTGTTCTATGTAGAGAGTCATATTGTAAAACTGTCACTTAATTGTGATAATGTTATACCTTCAAACAACGACAAACGAAGAACTTCATTTTATTTAAATTTGTATAAGATTAAAATTACATAAGTAATTTTTACAATAAAAAATCAAAATATATTTTTTAAAATTTACTAACCGTTTCCTTGTTAATTGTAGTGTACATTCCTAATAAACCAAGTAGAACTGTATTTTGTAACTCTTCTAGTAAAGCACAGTGAAAATATTGATTAACCAAAATTTTCATTTGGTCAGGAGCTCCGTCTATTAGTATTAACCGTCCTGAGAAATCATTAGCTTCTAATAATCTTGCTAATTCGATGGCAATTAAGGATCCGAACGAATAACCAACTATAAGAAATTTCCTTTGATCTTTCATTTTCTTCAATATATACTAAAAAAATTAATATGAATGTTTATGTAAGCTGTAGTAATATAAAAGACTTATAATTAGATATTGCTTAATATACACTGAGAAAAAATTCCAAAAAATATTTATTAGGTGGCTTCTAGCTAATAGCATATTTACTTATTTTTTACACATATCTATTTATTTAGAATTAGATATTTTTATTTCAATTAAATAAAAATATATCTAATTCTAACTAAATATGTGTAAAAAGTAAGTAAATAATGCTATTAGGAGCCACCTATAAATATTTTTTTTTGATTAAAATATTTTTTTGTCAGTGTATAAAATTACTTAAAAACAATCAAAAAAATATTTTAAATAACTTTAATCTTCTTACAGGCAGCAAATAAGCGGCTAATTTCATCACTGAATGATTTTCGTCGGGAATATTAAGTACACCATGTTGCAAACACGTTGCCGAAGATTTAATACCTAATGCTATAAACTTATATACACTTGAACATCCTTCGATTCCTGGCAAGAAAAATATATTGTCTCGATCAACCTCCTTCTTTGTAACAAGTTCTACAAGAATATCTGGAACAAAAGTCTGAATCCTTTATTTTTCGAATCAACACGTCAAAATCTTCACTAATTTTGTTTGTATTGTGTGTCTTTTCTTGTTCAGTTGTATTTGTCATTTGTTTAAGTTTAGCAAAATTTAGAGTTCTAATATCTTGCACTGTCAAGGAGATATCAAACTCTCTTTCCAACGTTTGCTTAATTTCAACTGCCATCATCGAATCCATACCCATTTCGACCAGTGGTACGTTTGGTGGCACCGTGTTTATGTTCTTCAAATCCTATTTTAAAATAAAGTAAGAATTATACATTTAAATAAATTCTAGGTAAATATACCGAATAGGGGACTACCTTCCATGACCTTGATTTTGACATATATTATATAGAAGTCACTCTCCTCTGAGTAACTTTCAAAAAATTTTAGCCATTGCTTGTTATTTATTAAAAAGTTATTTTATAAACAAATATAACTGAGAAATAACAGTTTATGTCAGTACTAAGGGAAGTAATTTGCTGATATGTGCAGTGTACAGGACAGTACACAGGTAGTCGGAGGAGAGGTTACACCCCTCTCCGTGGTAAGAGTGAGGGGGTGGACCTCGGTTCACGTAAAAAAGAAAACCCAAACCGTAAAATGCTAGATCTCTTTTTGCCTTGTAAGTAAGGGTAGGGTGGGATGGGACCTCGCTTCGTGTGAATGGTTCTTTAAACAGCATTGTATGGTTCGGGTTTTTAACTTTTTCCATAAACTTCGCGAACCGAGGTCCCCCTAATATTGCTAAAATTGCGTCAGACGTGGATGACCAATGTATGTCATTAAATATTTGTAAGAGTATAATAAGAATATGAGTAAAAACGTAATGATTACTTTCTTTTTTACATTTATTTTTATTTATTTTTATTTATTTTTATTTATTTTTACTTATTTTTATTTTTTTATTTTTTATTTTTTATTCTTTTATTCTTTTATTCTTTTATTCTTTTATTCTTTCATTTTTTATTTTTTCAGATATATCCCTATTACCGACTAGATTTTCGGAAAAAGCAATTATTCTTACTCCACATACCAATTGCGGTCTAAAAATTTTGGTTAGAATTCGAGTTACAAAGTATTTTATTATTTTATTAAAAGAATAAGAAAGTACGTAGGGGCAGGGCCTTCTAGGACTTAATGGGTTGAGGGCCAATTTCTTCACCGTCGGATAACTCTATCCTTCGGTTAACCTCACTCTTCATTTCTTTCTGACTGTCCTCTTAGAAAAAGATGAAGAGTGAGGTTAACCCAAAGACAGAGTTATCCGACGGTGAAAAAATTGGCTATAAGTCTATTGCGATTGTGAGAGTTTTCTAAAACATATACGTATTCCTTTAGATTCAATTTTGAGCATGAAATTTATTTTTTTAGATATTCTAATAAATATTATACTTGGAATGACATTTTAATTTTACTTCTTTTCATGGCATTATTATTAATTTTTT